>PVJI01002247.1:0-150533 GCA_004026765.1 Micronycteris hirsuta | reverse complement strand
GACATTTCTTATGAATATAGATACAAAATCCTAAACAAAATACTATCAAAATAAACCAAGTAGCATATAAAAAGGATTATACACCATGACCAAGTGGGATTTACCCCGGATTACAAGGGTGAGTCAACATATAAAAATCAGTCAACATAATACACCACATTAATAGAATGAAGGGCAAAACCACATGATTATGTTGATGCAGCAAAAGCACCTGACAAAATGTAACACCCATAAACATCTATTCAGAAAATATATGCAGAATTTATCAAAAAATATATACACAAACGCCCAATAAGAATTTGAAAATGTGTTTAACATCATCAGTCCTTAAGAGAAGTGCAAATTAAACTACAATAAAACACAATGTCACTTTAAAATAACCATAATAAAAATACAAAAGTAAAAAACAGAAAGAAAGAAGTCCTGATGAGCTTATGGAGAATTTGAAATCCTCACATATTTTTGGTAGGAACGTAAAAAGGGGAAACCACTGGCAAAATGTTGGTCGTTCTTTAAAAATTAAACATAGTACTACCATAAAACTCATCAATTTCACACCTAGCTCTATATCCAAAAGAATAAACAACACATGTTCAAACAAAAACTTATATACAATTGTCCAAAGCAACACTATTCAAAATAGACCAAAAAGTGGAAGCAATTCAAATATCTATCAACTGATGAATGGATAAACAAAATGTGGTATATCTATATGATAGATTATTACCCAATCATAAAAAGAAATGAAATAATGATATATGTTACCACACAGGTTGATCTTGAAACATCATATTAAGTGAAAGAAGGCAGACACAAAAGGCCACATATTGTATGACTCCATTGATGTAACCAAAATAGACAAGTTCACGGAAACAGGAAGCAGACCATGGTTGCCGGGATCTACAGCAAGGAGACAGAGGAAGTGACTGTTACTGACTGACAGGGCCTGGAAGGAGGAGAAAATGAACAGTGACTGCTTAATACATAAGAAGGTTGAGATGATGAAAATATTCTGGGACTAGATAGTGGTGGTGATGTTCCATTGTAAATGTACTAAAAGCCACTGAATTGTGTATATTTCAATGGTAAAATGGTGAGTTTTATCTGAGTGGATTAATTTCAAGTTAAAAAATATAAATTAATGGGAAGAAAAAAGTGATTCTATAATTTATGTCCTGCAATGACATATAATTCCTACCAAACAGGTGGAACAAACAACATTCTGAAAGAACACAGGGGCAGAGAGCACCGTGAACATCAGGAGTAGAAAAGATCACAAGTCAAAACTTCCTCTATACTGTCAGAGATGTTGAGGGGGTAGCTAAGGGAGAGTTTAGTGAACCTCAAGAAAGTAGGCAGCAATCCCTAAGCAAATGGCATTCTTCTGCATGAAGTGGTTTAGCTCTGCTACCACCAAAAAAAAAAAAAAAAAAAAAAAAAAAGAGTCATGTTCTGAAACATAAATGGCAAATAGGTGACTTAAAAGCCAAACGTAGTCCATACATGAAAATTGTTTGGTTCACACAATTATTAAAAAATAAGAAAATTCACTTAACATCTGGGTTTTGAACTTCTCTTTAAAAAGGACATATGTAGCAATGCGCTGTCTATTCTTACATACCACACATGGACCATAGCAAAGCCATGGAGCAAAAGCCATGGTGGGTCCTTTCACAAGGAGCCTGCAGACACTCAGTTGCATTACTTATTTTTTGGACATTTTAATTTGAAAAAGGATTACACTTTTTAACATTTCTTTTTACAGTGCAATAATTCTAAGATAAATTCACTAAGAATGACCTTTCCATGAACCTTAGAGACGTACATAATCATTTCAAACTTTTGAGTCATTGCACATCCCGTAGAACCTAAGGTATTTTGTATTATAGACATGCCATTTTAATTTTACAACCAAGCAATCCAACGCTCCTTATGAAATGAGCAGATTTATTCTTTCATAATCCCATTTTAAGAGTTTATAGACCAAATGGGACACATGTCCTAGGAAATGTTGATGTGAAAAGGATTTGTTCAGAAATATGAATTTCCTGTGTTTAAAAACAAAATTTAAAGGAAGGATATCTTTTTTCAATCAGTTTTATAATAGAACCCTACACATATTTTTCCACCTTTAAAATATTCCAATTCTCTATATATGTAGCTGAACATATTTTTGTTCTGACACAGCTGGAAAAAGCCTCAATTTAGCAATTTAGACTTAGCAAACAATTTGTGCATAATATGGCCCATTTGCTTTTGGTGTTATTTCATCATAATTTCAGAGCCAAAAATACTGCAATATAAAAATCAGCAATTGAGTATGTGCAGTGACTCTAATGAACTGGATTTTCAATGGTGTTTTGTTTAAAATATTATCCAGCCTGCTTAGAATGTATAATTTCAAAAATGTCATGGCTTAAAAGGTAAGATGCCCCTCACTGTGTCTAATTTCCATTACAAATCAAGAGGACACATGTTGTGATATCACTCGCAGGCTATGTGAGAAGAACTTAACCCTCTGACCTACCTCACTCTTCCTTCATTCTTCAAAACACTGAATCAACGCTATGCCTGATAAATGTATCACTCAATTTGTTTTGGGATTGCACATCTAGATTTTATCCAAGTTTCTCAAATGAAAAGCAAATTGTATTTTACCCTCCAAGACTTCTATCCTTTAAATACCAGTTAAAAAAAAAAAAAGATCAAGACACTCAAGTGCATTAAAATGAATCGGTGTGGGCTTTTCAGAATCTTCTCGGTGTGGCCAGTGGCTACACTGAAGCCTCACCTTCTTCAAATGAGGTTCAGGACTAGCAGAGGTTATATCACACCATACACACACACCCCTGAGTGAGGAAAGGTGATTTCATTATCAGGACCGCCTGTGGTACCAGTGGATATTTGGAGGCTAGTAACTACCTGACCTTGGAGCAATCATTTTCTTGCTTTTAGGATGAATGCCCTTCTGGTGCTTCCCTGATTGTAGCTTTGCTTGATTTACTAAAAAAATGCTGCGTGTGCACTGCTCTAGAACTCGATCAAGTCTGGACTGCACTCTGTATACTGTGGTCCGCACTTTGAGAAACAAGATTTTTTTCTTTCCTCCATCCATCCATTGACCCACCCATCCATCCACCCATTTATCTAGACAACTCTCATGTACTAAGAACCTGATAAGTGCCATATTTTGTGGCAGAACAAGTGAAACCAAATAAAGTTCTAGTAGGGACATTGTTTATAACTAAGTGAGAAAAAGAACATTAAAAAAGACTATAATAAATTATGTAACTTTAATGGTTGAATAATGCCCAGGATTTCATGAAACCTCAGATGTGGAGATGTAGCTTCAAAGGAGAATGTGAAGAATGACATCACAAACAACAAAATGTATGAAAGGAGATGCATATTGACCCAGGGAACAGCGGTGGTGAGGATGAGGGACTAAAGGAGGTAGAGAAGAAGAGGACAATTACCATCAAGATGATAGCAGGATAAAAATATGGGGTTAAAAAGGAAGATACTGTGTGAGGGTACTGCAGGGCTCCACGTGTTGCTCAGTTAAAGAGTGTGAACCAGACATCATGAGAAATGAGGATGAACAAGGAGAAGGGTTTGGATATCGGCAGGACAGACCCCAAGCTACCCTTGGACCCTAGAATTCTACTAGATGACAAAATGTAGGCTTCCACACAACTCATATACTTATTATTTCTCTTTCTGACACATTATCTTAAGCATTATTCCCCATACTTCCTTAATAAAAAGAATCAACTGGAGTTGTTTAAAAATAAATCTGTGTTATGAGGCCCTTCTGTTTGGAAGGCTGATACAATATGACTTGGGAGCGCATAGGAATCAGGATTCTTAACAAGATTTTTATGATCAGACATGTTTGGGAAACATCCACCTGATGATTATTTTTTAGTAATAATTTCCATAGAAACATAAAGTGTCAAAATTCAATGCTTTTTTAAAAAAATTTTTAAATAAAAGAACATTGAGGCTATGAAATACACTGGAGAGAAATCAGGATTGTAATAAAAATATTTAGTATGTCATAATCGAGGCAAGATTTAAATTAGCTATTTCAAAATTATTTCAAACCATTTTATGCCATTGAACAACCCCTAAATTAATTAACCATAAAACGCTGATAACTAGTTTTCCTCCTATACTTTCTTCCTAAAAAGAAATGAATGAAAATACAAAGAAATGATAATTTTATCACTTTATAAATTCCAAAGATTAATTTCCATGTCCAGCCTAATTTGTGTGATAATGACATTCTGTCAACCTTAATTTTTGTTCTGAAATTTCAGTTGGCTCTGGTATATGTACCCACATTTTTCTTTATGCTTTGCTAGAAATTCTTATAATAGGTGACATTTTAATCCAGAGGTGATGGACAAAATATATCTGTGATATAAGCTGTGTGATACATTCATATAGCTCCCAAAGTACCTTGCAATTCATCTACATGACAGCTGTTATTGAATCTTAAGATCATTAGCGCAGGAAATTTGGCAAGGACATAGGACTGAGTTATAAATATTGGCTTCAGATGTCATTTTAGGACAGAGTTAAATTCTCTCAGGATGTAGTAGCATGGATTATATGAGAAATCTTAGTTGAATCCAGTTACTGGTGAGAGTAATGAATTAGACCAAAGGGAAAGCATAAAATATAATTTGAATTCATGTTGTTTTTTATTTTAAAAGTTTTTGAAGCAAAGTTGAAGGCTTTACATTTTTTTTTTGTAACTTACAACTTGTCTAACATGAGGCAAGTTATTTAACTTCCCTAAGACTCACTTTTTTCCTGAGTAAAATTTGGGGAGATGGAATTTTTTTTCACAGTGCCAATCACATACTAAGCTCTTCTCCTTCTTCTTGCTTTTTTAATCCCTTTCTTCATTTTCCCTTCATCATTCTTTTCTTCTTAGTCCACTATGATAAGTACCATCATCATTTTTACACATTCTGTGACACAGTTCCTTTCCTCTGTTTTCAAAAGATTTTCCAGTTACTTGAATGTTTTAAAAAGTTTCATTGTAGCTACTAGAGTAGCTGTATACAGAACAAAACATTGTATATCAAATCACTTCTCCCAGAAATGTACATTTTGAATAATAAATGATATTTATTCAAACACCTATTCTAAAAATTATTTGAGGCTCTTTACAAAATTATATGCATTCTGACAAGCAAAAAATAAAAAGATGATCAAAATAAGGAGAGAAAGAATGAGATGAAGTCAGGGGAAAAAATATAAGAATTTGGACTGCAAAATACTTTTGCTTTTCCTAGAAGGTAATGCATGTAGTAATAATGATAATAATAACAAAAAGAGAGAATAAGGAAAATTATGTTTCAGAAGTTGCAGAGTTGGTAAGATTGAATCACATAACAAGCACAGTAGGTGAGGACAAAGCATAATCACTGTTATTACCAACAAGAGAGAATTTTCTCCTTTTGTCCCTGTGAAGTGAGTAGTAGCCACAGAGGACAATGGCCTAAGCTTTTCTCAAGTAAATGATTGAGTTCTGAAGGACTCTGGCTACCAGGTATTTTGACCTTGAACATTAGCATTAGACCTACATAAGCCTCAAGAAATGCTCTTCTATGTCTGACCAAAACAACATCACTCCACTGTAGACCTTTGTGATGGTCTGACTTGATTTAACAGTAAGTTTTAGAGTGTCTTAGAGAGATGACTTCACAGAATATTTTTCAACCCTCAATAAATCCCACAAACCCTGGTAAGAAATATGGCACAGTATATTAAGACTATACTCTGATTACCTGGCTAAGAGAAATAAAAAAGCATGTTAATATGACAGTCATAGGACTAACATTTCATCATGAATAGTTTGGAACTAACCAGAACATTTGAACAGTTAGAAACTCATTAAATTTCTACATGCAAACACACGAAATAGATACACATGTCAGAGTTAATGTTATCCTCAGGAAAAAAAAAATTCAGCTTTGCTCTAAACCACAGGAAAATGGTTTGTATGTAATGGTTTTAAATATAATGTTGAGGCCCGGCTGGTGTGGCTCAGTGGATTGAGCACGGGCTGGGAACCAAAGGGTCCCGGTTCGATTCCCAGTCGGGGCACATGCCTGGGTTGTGGGCCAGGTCCCCAGTAAGGGCCATGTGAGAGGCAACCATACATTGCTTTCTCCCTCTCTTTCTCCCTCCCTTCTCCTCTCTCTAAAAATAAATAAATAAAATCTTTAAATATAAAGTGGATATTTTAAAACATTTATTTTTTTAATATTTTATTTAATTTTTAGAGAGACTAGAAGAGAAGGAGAAAGAGAGGGAGAGAAACATCAATGTGTGGTTGCCTCTCATGCACCCACTACTGGTGACCTGGCCCACAACCCAGGCATGAGCCCTGACTGGGAATCAAACTGGTGACCTTTGTTTTACAGACCAAGACTCAATCCACTGAGCCACACCATCCAAGGCTAATATAATGTTGATAATTTTATAACTTAAAGAAAGTTTATATTTAGGTAACTGATTTTATATATATTTATGTGTGTGTATGTATTTGTATATATCACCTTAAGAACTAATCATTTATCTGAACAAATGCATAACAATGTATGTATAACTATGTAATACAATCTTTGAAAAATGCATGAGCAATTCTCATGATCTTGGTGTACCTGTTAAAATGCACCAGTGTACTTGTACTTAACACAATTGCCTGCTCATTAAGAAAGGTGGCATAATATTGTGGAAAGTGCTGGGAACTGAAAATAAAAAGATTTATGTTCTATTCCCGGAACTGACATTAACTTTCTGGGTTATCACCATCATCTTAGGCTAAGCTTTCTCTTTTGTAAAATGAGAGATTGGTAAAAGGTATATTCAAAGTCCCTTTCCTTCTACAAAGTCCAATGAGTTCTCACTGATTTTAACTTTTAAGTAACTGTATTTCATGCATTTTAAAGTTTTATTTGGTTACTAAAACAGCCATTTAAGGATTTTTTTCAGCTCTCACCAACTATAAATGGTAATTGTCTGTACAAACAGAAATGAAGTAATTATTCAATCAATAAATCATTAAATGACTACCTAACAAATATCCTCACTTTACATCAATAAGCAAGATTAAAAATAAAGATGACTCCTATCACTGGAGATAGACATTTTAATCCTCATTTTAGAGATGTAAAAACTAATGACCAGAATACTTAAATAAATATCAAAGGTCATATACATAGTAAAAAGAGTTTGTGTTTTGATTTTTCAACTTCAAAATTATGATTTTTAAAATAAGCCATGCTATTAATGACATGGATAGATGAGGATTATAAAAGGTAGATGATAGAGAGTTGACAGTTGGGTAGGTAGGTAAGTAGATGAATAAATAGGTAGATAACCCAAAAGATATTCTGAAGAGCAAAACAGTACTTACAGATAAATCTTTTCAAAATTATAATTTGAAGATTTTTAGTTTTTTTAATAGAAAGACTATATCATTCAGAAATGAAAATCAAATCACTAGTCTGATAAAATATGTTTAAAAACAAAACCAAAAAAAAGCCCTGTAATGTGAAAATGCTGAATTTAATTATAAATACCCATCGTTAGAGGCTTAATTCATCATATTTACCTTTACATCATTGGGAAGGAACTATATACATCGTTTTAGTTGTTCTGCCATGACGTTTCTGGAAATTGTCAGATAGGCCCACGAAAAGGAGAAGAAGAAGACCTGTAGGACAAATGGAATGGTAAGTTGCTAAAAGAGCCCCTGGTCCAGCAGATACTGGTCTTAAACATTTGCTTTGTTACAATTTTCCTAAGTAGAGACATAAACATTGATGGCATTCAGGACACACTAGCCCAAAATATGACAACTTAGCACACCGGATACTTTTAGCTGAAGGAATCTGAAAAATGGCAGGCACACAGAGAAATGTCTGACCTTCCCCTAAAGCAGATCACAAGACATCAGGTGAGAGGTAGAATGAGGAATGGTGCCTCCTAAACTCTGAAGTCAAGGGAGGCAGAAAGGAGTCTGAATGAGCAGCTCTTCAGTAAGTCTCCCCAGGTTTACTGCCCAGGTAGCTGCTCCCCAGGTAGCTCTTACCTCCTTTGTTCTCTGCCACATTTTTGCATGATTTTCCACCCATCATCAAACATAGATACACTCAGGGTTAACTGTTTCTTCAGGTATTTATTTCCTTGTGAAGGCTCCCAGGCCACTTAAAATTTATATTAAATAAATCTGTACACTTTACACTTGCTAATCTGTCTTTTGTTACAGAGACTCGCCTGAGAACCAAAGGGTAGGGGAAAACATGCCTTCTTCCCCTACAGCATGATGCTTTGACTTGTTCCCCATCATTTGCAAAATACAGAGATTGACCAAAATAGTATCTGAGGCCCTTTCCAATCAATAACATTCTAAGATTTTAGTAAAACAATTAGCTGTAAAATAGTTTGAAATGGAAGAGATAAAGAAAGGAAGGGAGAACGGCTAGGGTAATATTTAGAGCCAGAAAGACCATATTTTAGAATAACAGTGACTCTCTTCCAGGACTTTTCCTTAGGAGGAAACACATCTCAAAATAGCAGATGCTGGCCCCAGTGCGAGTGAGAGAGACTTAACACCTGTCTCATTCTTCTGTCTTATGTCACCTTGCATAAAAACCATGATAGTCTAAGAATTCCCATTGATCTAAAGTAATAAGGATTTGCAGTTAAACATATGTACTATAAGCTTTTGTAAGTTATGTTTTAAAATTAGAGTCAATGTCATTATAAAATTTCAAATCCAGAATGTGAAGGAAATGAACTGCTCTACATTTCAAATGATATCTTTCTTTTGAAAATGAGAATCTAAATCCTCACTAGTACTAACCTGTTTCCTAAAGTCTTAGGAAAAAAACAGTATCTTAATGTATTTCTATAGTTCACTGATGTACTTTCAAAATATTGCCTGATTAACATGTACATTATACGGTATTGATAAGGATTTCTATTTTTTTCAATCTTTATAAATAGTAACAGTCAAGATAACCAGCACTGGAGACAATCTCAACTCAAAGAACTTGAAAGGGGGAGCCTAAAAACATTTCATGTTTGTTAGGTTCTGAACATATGCATTTAAAAATAAATATCCTGAAGATTTAAGGCCAAAAACAAAACTAAATCAAATTAAACAACAATCACAAAAATCCATAAGCATCCCCATCAGAGTTCAGGTCAAAAGAG
The DNA here is from genome assembly GCA_004026765.1 of Micronycteris hirsuta. NCBI lineage: Eukaryota > Metazoa > Chordata > Mammalia > Chiroptera > Phyllostomidae > Micronycteris > Micronycteris hirsuta. The sequence goes on along the minus strand of PVJI01002247.1, from coordinate 141,290 downwards.
TAGACACTATTACCCTTAACAAGGATTTGCAAAGGGCAATTACAATGAGTTGCTTTTGACAATCATTTTTCCAGATTCACATTTCAAAACATTTCGGAATGAAATATTTATAGAATGCTCATTGAACTAAAGACTGTTTGACTCTCTTGCTGTGATTCCCTTCAGTGTGGAACTCGCGTTGGGGATGAAACAGAAAACTTTAAACCGGACAACCAGACCTCTCTGCTAACCACAGACTTACATTCTTTTGCTATTTATACTGTCTGTTTACTTTTTGCATTTCCTCATCTTGGACAGGAACTTTCTGCTTCTAGTCAATTTCACTCTTATTTTTGGCACATAAGTAAATTTTCCAGTACTTCTGGAAAATGTTACATCTAACAAATTCTTAGCAAAGAGATGATGGAAACATTCCCATTGGGATTTAATAAATTGGGTGGTGATAATTGTCACTATTGTCCCAGGAGATACCCACACTGACCAAAGACAGCTCTCCCAATTGTCTGTAGCAGGCAGGCAGAGTTGTAAAAGGTACCTTCTGTAGCCCTATTCAACACCAGTCTCCAACATACCACCCCATTGTTTAAAACATAAATGGCCCCCAAGGATAGCCTAGCAACAATTCATGCAGTGTCCAGTGTCTCACCCTCCGCCATTGAGTTTTCTGAATCATTCATCAAGAATTTCTGTCAATACTACAGCTTGGAGAACTGAACTCTGGTCTCCAATGAGTACAATGAACTCTGGTCTCTGGTCAGTTACCAAATTCTTTTATCTTTAATCATTCCATGCTATTTAACACTAAATTTTGATTTACACTGAATGTCCAATTTTTTTTTCCTCAAAGGTGCCCAAAAGGTAAGAGAATACTTTGTACATTATAAGTTAAAGGTCTTATGATTTAAATATACTTTGTTAAAAGGGAATCTAAGAATTAATTTCCAGACCCACAGTCACCCAACACCTTCATTTAGTATGGGTGCAAAAAAGATGCCTCATTCAAATTTTAGTTCTTTCTGCTATCATTTTAGTTGGTGCTTTCCATTTTATCTACCAGCTGGTTAGAAGTAAATTTTACTTGTTTTATTGCTCGGTCAGAAGAAAATGTCCACACCAGTGTAGCTAAACTAAAAATGAATGGGAAAGTATAAATACAGCCTGTGGAGGAAGGAAAGACCATTTCCGTTCAGTCACTCTCAATTTGGTCCTGACTGTATTATGACAAATAACTCTGCTGTCTCAATCTATGGAAAGTCCTGCCACTGAAAAACACCCATGCGGCCTTTCAACAGAGCACGAAAGCACGATTTTTCCACCAATATTTTTGAGGGACGCCCTCCATCCCAAAAGTGGTTTTCTAGCTCAGAAACTTCTGACCTCAGCCAACACTTTTAGTCGGAGTTTGCAGTTACTGCTCCCAGCGCAAACATGATGATGAGCGAGGTTCTTATGTCATTACAAAGGAAATGCCTGGGACCACTCTGCTGTCTGTCTCAATGTTCTTTGGCTTCAGAGAATAACTCAGCAAATATGGCTAAACTTTTCTAATGTGTGGGGAAGGCGACAGGTTAAATAAAGACTATGATTTATTCCTTGATAGGAATCTAAACTAATTCAAAATTAGTCATTTTGCCCTTTTAGCTTACATAGAGCAACTATAACTTCTTTGCATACCTGCATTCTCAAATCAACCTCAAACTAAAAAGGAAATAAAGCATTATAAATCTTTCACGCTCTCTTTAAAGGGTTTATAATTTTACATTGAAATCTATGATCCAGTGACTTCTGTGTAAGGTGTGAAATTTAGGTTGAGTTTTAGTCGTACCTGTCTGGGATGTGCCACTAAATGCACAATCTATAAAGGAAAAAATCAATACATTGAACTTCATCAAAATTAAAAATATTTGCCCTCCAAGAGACCCTATTAGAAAGATGGAAATATCAATACAAACTATAGACTGAGAGAAAATATTTGCAAACAACATGACTGACAAATAACATCTAGAATATAAATAACTCTCAAAATTCAATATTAAAATAATAATCCAATTAGAAAATGGGTGAAAGACGTGAAGAGATATTTTGTCAAGAGAGAGATATAAACAGCAAATCAATTCATGATAAAATGTTCAAAATCAGTAGCTATTAAAAAAGAAAATTAAACCACAATGAGCTAACACAACACACATACCAGAATGACTAAAATTTTACAAATTACAACACAAAATGCTGGCCAGGATGTACAGAAACTGGATCTCTCACTTATTGCTGCTGGAAATGTAACATAACAGACCCACTCTGGAAAATAATTAGGTTGTGTCCTACAAAAGAAAACATACACATACCATAAAATTCAGCAATGACATTCCAGTGCATTTATCCCAGAGAAATAAAAACCCTTGCCCTCATCCCCCCAAAACATGGGCATGTTTTATTTGTAATAGCCAAAACCTGGAAACTACAAAAACATCCTTCAGGAGGTGAACGAATAAACAAACTGGTATATCCATAGCTGGAATAATACTCAGCAATAAAAAGGAACGGACTATGGATGCATACAACAACTTGCATTGCTCTCAGGGCATCGTATTTGTTTAAAAAGCCAATCTAAGAAGGTCTCGTATTATATGCTTCCATCTATTCAACATTCTTAGAATGACAGAGCTGTAGAGATACAGCACAGGTGGGTGATTAGCAGGGGAGGAAGAGGCTGGGAGGGATGGATGGGTGTGATTATAAAGGGTAATACGAGAAAGATCTTCATGGGGATGAAAAAATTCTGCATCTCAACTGAGGTAGTCATTACAAAAGACTGCACATGTGATAAAAAGGCACTGATTATATATATATGTATATATATTTTATATACATATATATATGTATATATATTTTATATACATATAAATATATATATATATACATACACATTGTACACATGTCAACTTCCTATATTTTATGTTGTACTATAAGTAGGTAAGATGTAATGATTGAGGAAAACTGAGTTAAGAATTAAGGGTACATGAGGGCTCTCTGTGTTTTCTTTTTAATTTTCTATAAGTCTATAATGACTCCAAAATTTAAAAAAATATTTTAAAAATATTATTAGAAAATCACTTTTTGCACAGGCTATTAAATAAACTAATTATTCTTTTAAATTGAAAATAACTGTCAAAGTTGTTACATAGACTTTTATGATTTACTTGGCATACTTTATTATAAAGATGAAATCTTTAAATGATGTTATTAAAACTAAGTATAATACTGGACCTCTCTTACTTATGGCTGCCTGCAAGGTATATAGCAAACTACATTGGGAGAGGGCAGTAACACTCTTTACCCTCCCCACTTAACATGTCCACACGGGGCCTTGCTTCCCATTTGCCAACATCATCACCTGACATAGGCCGACCAGTAAAAAGACTTTATCCTCCTGACTACAGTGACTGATTTAGTCTTGAGAAATGTGACCCATACAGATCAATGTAAGTCTTTCTGAGTTTAATTTATGGATTATTTAAAATGTGCTCTCATTTTTATGTATTTTTATAATCATTGACCATTTGTTTATAGATTTAGAGTTTTTGATCACATGGAAAGTGTAGACTAGAGAATTAATCAACAGGCTAGCATGACCTTGCATCAAAGAATCTCTTCGTTTCCTTATTATTATTTTTTAATGAATGTAGTTTGGATCTCTGCCACCTTTACCCCAAGGTTCTGATAAGTATATGAATGAATAAATAAATTGACAATCTTCTTTTACTTATTACATAAAATATTTTTTATTTGAAGAAACTAAAGAGAAAAGCCATATGCCAGTGATGCTTATTTGTAAGTGAATTGGGAAAGAGTATAATATTAAATTAAATTAAATATATAAAATTGCTGATATTTGACTATTTTCTGACTCACAAAATTACAGTATCATGTGATTCCATCAAATAGGTCAACCTGATCAGTAGTCACTATGTATTTAGTTAACTAATTTTTGTTTAATTACTTATGGGTTTATTTATACTTTCTTCCTTCCACAAATATTTGAGGCTACATTTTCTTAGACATTAGGAACTTCTGAAATACGTTCTATTGATTACCTACTTTAAAACAAAGTAAATTTCAGAAGTCTTACTATATTCCCAACATAAATGTCAACATAAATAAAATGAGAACTTGAATTAGAACATTATTTATCACATGATATCATGGAGACAGAAGCTTTCTTGAAAAGAACTGCAGAAGCAAACCTCACGTCCTCTGTTATCATCTGGGCATGTTTTGACTTCATTTACTCCCACTCTGCTAACACAGTGTTTTAATTCAAGAATATTTTCGTGCCTGTCAACCTATAAAGAAAACAGACCCAGCATAATTTTAAGAGAATGTTCTGTATTTTGCATATGAAATGTTAGCTTCAAATAAAGACAAAATTTTTTAGTAATGATACTATATTCACTGGATTTCTTTTTATTTGTATTGACAAAATATTTCTAAAATCATTTACTTTGTAAATGTAGCCTTGCCTCTGTTTTAAATAACTTCCTCTTCCCTACAATATCTTGGCCTCCCCTGATTAAGTTGCATTTTTTGAAACTTCCTCAAATTTCTCTGAAGCCATTCTTCCATGGGAAAAACAGGAGGAATTTAAAGGAAAAGGAAAATGTTTTCCTGAATAGTAGATCATCTTTGAGGTTCAGAGCTATACCTCATGACAGTTTAAAAACCCAGAAACACAGTAAGAACTTTTATTAGCACATCATAGCATGCACAAAAGGATCTTTCATTTTTTGTCAAAGTTCATATGGGTGTGTTTAACACAATTTATTATGTAATCTGAAATAAAAAACTAGAATTAGTATACACAGAGAGGAAAATGCATAGGATTTGATGCATTTCATACTTTCCATTTTATCAAAGTAAAAAATAAATCATAAGTAGAATGGTTTTCTTCTTATTTGAAGTGAAATCCACAAAACATAAAACTAACCTTATTACCGTTTACAAATGAGTGGCATTTAATACATCCACAATGCCATGCAACTTCTATATTAGGTTCTCAAACATTCTCATCACCTCAGAAGAAAATCCCTTACCCATCAAGTAGTCATTTCCCATTCTCAACTACCCCAGCCCGCACTGAATGCTAATCTGAAATCTGTCTCTACAGATTAAACTCTTGGATATTTCACATAAATGAAATCATATACTATGTGACCTCTTCTGTCTGCTTTCTTTTACTTAGCATAATGTTTTCAAGATTCATCCATGTTGTAGCATATATCAATATTTTTCTATGGCTGAATAATATTTCATTGTAAGCATATCTTACATTTTGTTTATCCATTTTTCTATTGAGGAATATTAGGATTGTTTATACCTTTCAGCTATTGTGAATAGTGCTGTTATGAATATTCACATAGAAGTAGTTGTTTGAACATGTTTTTCAATTCTTTGGAGGTCTATACTTAGGAGTAGAATGGCTGGATCATATGACAATTCTACTTTTTAGTTTTTTGAGAAATTGCTAAGTTGTTTTCCACAATGGCTACACCATTTTACATTTCCACCAGCAGTGGACGAGGGTTCCAATTTCTCCACATTCTTACCAAAATGTTATATTGATGACGACAATGATGGTAATGATGATTAAGGCTATCCTAGTGGCGAAGTGGTGTCTCATTGTGGTTTTGATTTCCATTTCCTTAATGACCAATGATGTTGGGGATTTTTTCATGTGCTTGTTGATCATTTGTATATCTTTAGAGAAAGGTTTAATCAAGTCTTCAGGTCTTGTTTAATTGGATTGTCTTTTTGTCTTTGAGTTGTAAGAACTTTTAGTATATTCTGGATACTAGACCCTTACATATGGTTAAAAAACATTTTACTCCGTTTCCTGCTTTTTTGTTCTTTGCTGTTGTGTTTTATTTTCTCAACAGTGTTATTTGATGCCTCCCAAATTTTAAGTTTGATGAAGTCCAATTTACTTATTTTTTCTTTTGTTGCCTTTGTTCTTGCTGTTATATCTAAAAAGGTCATGAAGATTTACCAATATGTTTTATTCTAAGACTTTTATAGTATTAGATCTTACACTGATTCATGTAGAGTGAAGTTTTGTATATGATGCGAGGTAGGGGTTTTGTAGCCTTTTAAGGTACATCTTATGAATATTTGAGCTACAGGAAAATAATGATGACAAAATAAATTGTTTTATTGAGATTTATGGCACTTCAATTTTTAAAAAAATTACTAACATGAACTTTGATGCACATATGAATATTATAAAACTTTTCATTAATTGATACTACTCTGGAAATATGCCATATTTCAATTCAGTAGATGCATTAGAGCTATTGTGCCTTCCTGATTAATTTCTGTTGATCACTTTAGCAATAGTCCCCTGAGTCTGACAGTGACTAGGAAGTATCGAAGGCTATAATATCTAAAACATCTGTTGGTATTTCTATAGTCCTCAAATACAGAGGTAATGGAGTGGAGTTCTAATCCTCCCCCTTGATAATAGCTCCTTGTATTTCTATAGGTTTTTTATTTCACAAAGCATTTTTCACAACAATATTTCATTCAATCTTATTACTACCTTTGAGGTTGATAGGACATCTACTTTTTCATCATCTTACACAGAAGAATATTGAGTCTTTGCCAAGCTCAATGATCTTGTAGGGCCACTTGGCAAAAGTTACAAATCAGTACTTGAAACCCAGTCTTTGGAGTCTGGGCCAGTTTTTTTGTTTTCTTCCTCCCACTGTGACGAGAGAGTGTGAGTCTGTAGAAAATTTATAACAGGGGTCTTTCTAAAAATTATTTTAACTCATTACTGAAAAATCATGTTTAAAAAGTGATAAAAGCCATAAAGTGCCATTCTGCCTCTAAATAAGTGGGCAATGCATATTTATAAGCTTTTAGTATAATATTTTATAATGAAACAGCTGCTGAAACAATGAATTTTTATGAGCAGCACCTCAGTTGGTGTTTTCCTCTTCAACATGATAAAGTTTTTGTGATATAATTCATCTATTTCAGCTGCTTTTAATAAATATAAGTATCAGCAAAAGGATGTTCAAGAGGACAATCCATGAAATAAAATCACATTATCAGTATAGCAAAATAAAAATACATGTTGGTTATCGATTATTTTTATTCTCATGGATGCCTGATGACAGTGAACAATAGTTTTGAGATTTCTGAAAGAGACCACAACTAGGCCTATCTTTACAGAGCCATATGGTATAGCAAGCCATCTTTAGCTCATCATTGAATCACACAAATTACTTTCATGGAGTCATAAGAGTGCCTTTCATGGAGATAGTCTTGTGCTAGATATTATCATAACAATATGAACAAGGTGAGGTCTCTGTCTTTTCGTTTACAGTCAGAGAAAAGTGACACACAGGTATGCAGCTAACTGGATTATAAAAGAATATGCCATGGCCAAGGTAATAAGCTGCCCAGCAACGTAATGAATGTCCTCTCCCTGGAAGTGTTAAACACACGCTGGCCTTCCCCTCAATGGCACTGTTACAACAGGACTGATGCATGGGGACAGGGTAGCAGTGAATCATTTCTAAAAGCACTTCCAATTTTAATATAAGCTCTAAAATAATACAGTTTACAGTTAAAGCTGTAAAATAAACCCCTTCTCAAATCATTTGCTTGCTGTTGTATTAATGTTTTTTTTCCCTCTGCTTATGATTTTCTTGATTCATTATTCATGTGTGCTGTGAAACATTTTTATTACTTCCAAATGAAACATTTTCTACCAGAGAAATAGCCTGGCATGTTTTTTGCAATAGGAGTTCCATCCAAGAAAAGTCCTGTAGTTTTTCCTCGTGACTTTCTCTTGTTTTTTCCTTAAACAGCCCTCTAACATCTGATAATGCCGGATCTATCACCAGATAATCCCGTAGATAATGCTATCACATTACTATTATATACTGGATCAAAGAATTGTATAAAAACTGAAATATGTTCTAATTAGGAGATGAAAGCCTAATTAACAAACATAAAATACATTTTAGGGAAATTTAAAGTATTATTTGGCACTGAACAGTACAATATAAAGTATGTCCAATTAAATAGCATCCAAAAATGCTAACAATATGTTTTCTAAAAGGTGAAAAGGTTAATTGCATTATAAAAGGAATTTCCAAAAGAATGCATCATCTATTTTACATTGAAACCTCAATTTACTATGGCAGGAGGCCATGTTACTGAACTTTGCAGATTAGCAAGTAATTGACCAAACATTCAGAAATAGTTTTTTCTAATTGTTGGTTGTTGGAGCATTATATATTATTATATTTAGCAATCCTAGTTAAGTGTAATAAATTAAGGTGATCTCTGTTGTAATCAGATTTTTATCATACACTTGTAAGTTAATAAACATACGAATTTTCTGCAAGATTCTTATGATTAATTTGTTCATGGTTGATACAAAACTGCTCAGCCATTTGGAAGTAATGAATATTTTAAAAAGTGTTTATGTTAGAAAATGAGAATTACTGATTATTATTCATTCTAACAATCGTCACTTCTCAAACTATGAACTGAATACCTCTTGATTGTGGGTTATGGTGATATGTAGGAAACTGAATTAGTGTATACAAGTGAATTGGGCTTTTTTTCTGTAAATCCACTGATTTTTTTTGTTTTTTTCCATTGAAAGGATCTATTTGTCAACTTGTCCAGCTTTCAAAGCAATAGAAAACCCATGAGGAATGATGAACTCCACATGACAACCAACATCAATAAATACTTTCTCTCTTATATGTGTTCTCTTCAAAAATGCATCATCTCTTAACTAAAAAAATGCTAAAGTGAATCTTAAAATTTTAAAGTGCTAATGACATGAACAACATTACCAAATGTGTGTTAAGAAAGGCAGGTCTATGAAAGTTCTGTTTAGCCAACACAATTTGTATTGACTCCAGCTAACATTCTTAGAACCCATCTCCTATCTTTCATGTATATATAGGTATATATAAACATATATATCAGAAAAGTGGGCCCTGGCTGGTATAGCTCAGTGGATTGAGCACAGTCTGTGAACCAAAGGGTCGCTGGTTCGATTTCCAGTCAGGGCACATGCCTGGGTTGCAGACCAGGTCCCCAGTGGAGGCCACGTGAGAGGCAACCACACATTGATGCTTCTCTTCCTCTCTTTCTCCCTCCATTCCCTTCTGTCTAAAAATAAATAAATAAAATCTTTAAAAAAAAAAGAAAAGTGGTAATAGCTTAATGTAATCTGTACAGGCACATTCTGTCTTAGATAACATGTCATAGAAATAATTACTATTTACAAATGTCTATATATATGTGAAAGACTAATACAAGATTTGGGCAAAATTTAAAATGGTTCTTATATTTAGAACCTGATACATAATCACTGTTTTAACAAGCAGACTATGATTAATTAGTTCACAGACATTTTAAAACTCATTAAATAAGCAGTAGACTGAATCGAAGGAGGAAGACACTAAAATTAAGTTGTTATTATGGTTCTACTCTTTTATATCAGCATATAGTCTTCTGGTTTTTATAAAACTCAAGCCAAAATAGCTCAAACTATAAGGAAAATGTTTTGGCTCATGTGACCGAAATATTCTGAACTTCATTTTCTAATTTCAGCCAAAAGCTTACTTTGACAATTTAAATATTTTGATCAGAACCCTTTCCTTTATCTAGTTCTCATTCCAGCCTCCTTGGTGTTAGTTCTGTTCTCAGCAATTTTCTGTCCTTGTGACCTGACATTGGCTCTCAGAGCCTTCAGGGCCTCTCTTCTTTCTTGTTCACTCACACAGGGAAGAATAAGAAAGTGTCTTTTTCCAGAAATGTTAGAAAAGATAACCACTCAATTTCTTGGACCCATTTGCAGCATAGGTCCTGAATCAAGCACTCTGGCCAGAGACAGGGATGTGGTGATAATCTTAAACCAACGAGGCTTTACCTCTACCACCGAGGAGCGGTTCAACTTCCTCTGAAATACACAGGCTGCATGAGGAAGGACAAAGCTTCAACAAAAATAGTGATAGAGTTTTCTCGGGAGAAAAGGGAAATGGATACTGGCTGAGCCACCGGTAATGTACGTGAAACTTGTGTGCACATCTCTACCTTTCCACTGATCCTCTCCTTGCTTTTAAGTAATTAATAGAAAGTCATTTTTGTAAAGATCAGAGAGCACAAAATGAGTGAGGCAATTATCTTCCCTCTTCCCATCAAGAGCTCCATTACCAAATATGTTTATTACAGGAAGTTGCCTTTGACCTCATTAGTGTTCCAACATCCATGGAAAATGACTGAAGAAGTTGCTGAATCCCAATCCCTTTCATAATATACTCCACTGACTAATTCTTAAGTAATAATCATAAACCTAAATGGTATATTTCTAAATGTAAATAGTACAAGGTAGAAATTCACAGAGCCCCTCCACTAATTAAATCATATCCCACAATTTTCTTATCTTTCCAAAGAAAACTGCAGACCTTATTTCCTTAATTGCAGGTCCTATGGTTTTCTAATTGGGTCCCTGATCCAATTAACATGAATCCAAATATGAGTCCATGGGCAAATAGAATATGTGAATAGACAAAGATACAATATATTAAGTTGGCATTCAGAAGTTTGTGGATTTAGGTTTTCTATACCAAAATTATATGTGAGAGGGCTCTGCTAAGTAGGAAAGAGGTCATTGCATAATCTGGAACTGTGCTTGATATCTTCCAATTGCCTCTTCCGATTCACATTCGACCTCTCTTAATCCTGGCCTGTGCTCCAGTGTCTAAGTGGTATAAACTGCATCTATTGCCTTCGCCTCTGATTTCTGGTTAGGCTTGGCTGTTAAAACACACCAGCAGGAAATAAGTAGAGAGATGGAGAAGGATTTCATGGAAATTCTTCCCCAGCTTTCTCTCTTGCCTAGTACTCTTCATGTGTTGGTTGTATTCCTCTATAAAATCCCACAGCTCTTATCATGTGGCCTTTCCCCAAAGAGCTACCCTCTCTGGTTCTTGTAACTGCACTTTCCCCTAACCCCTTCAGTCTGAGGGATTTTGAAAGCTCCCCACTATGACTAGCTTCAGGGTTGGATTGTAGGATTTGTAGGATTAGCCATGCATACATTTTTGTACATAGTCCACTAACTAAACTCACTCCAACACACCTGGTAAAATATGCCATCCATTCCTGCTAGGACCATGACTAACACCAGGGTCAGCTGAGATATGGGAATAACATAGGAAAGAACAAGTAGTGCTCATCAAAAGCAGGAATGGACTGACTAGACTAGAAAGAAACATTAAGGAAATGTGAGAAATATAGTTGAATCACCAGGAGAGGGCCAGATGATGGAGCCCCTAATCCCAGGGGACTTTAGAGTTTTGTTGACAAGAATAAAAGAACTAAAAATGTTTTGGAGGGATGACCAAGGCATGTTGAAAATATCATTTCATGATATTTCTTTTGTTGTTCAGCGTGGACTGGTAATGGAAAAGACTTAAGGATGGGGGGGAAAGTTTAAAGGCTCCTCGAGACACCTGGGCAAAGACTGACATACATATGGGCAATGGCGTTAATAAAAAGGAAAGGTGAAGAAAGGCAGAAAATGGAATCTCTCAATTATGGAGAACTAAATTAGGAACATGCTAAGAGGGGTACAGAGGGTAATCAAATCATTTATTACCCAAAGAAGGACACCTTTGAAGTGATAAAAGTTCCACTGATCCTTAAGGCAAGACAATAGATGTATCCTAGGATTGCCCATATGAAACAGGGGCATAAAAGAGATGTAAGAATAAACACAGTATCTCAAGAGCAAAGCAATTCAAAACAAACTGGAGTTCTTCAGGAAATGATTGTGTTTGGTGGAGACAAGGAAGTTAAGCAATAAAGCCAATTATGTTGGAGTGGGTGAAAAAGATAATGGGTCATTTTTTAACATAAATTTGGAAATGGCAAGATAGCATTTGATACTCTAAGACCAAACTCATGGTCAGCAGTGTACACAGGATGACAAATATAGATTTGAATCTTGTCAGCATAAAGAATGAATCTGTTCTACCAAAGAGATAATTTCCGTGACATAAATTCCTTTCCTCTTAACTATTTATGTCTGTGAATTATTTCCTCCACTGCAATCTAAGATCCTTCAGGCCAGGGCCAGCTTCTGATTCACTTTTGTAAATCACCAGGCTTAACAGTGTTGTATATCTAAAGATACAAATAAATGTTAGTTGAGTTAAACACTTGTTTTATTTAGGCCACTTCAATAGCATATCTATTACTGTGTCTCTGTTCTGCCACTACTCTTGACATAACTTATTCTTTACCAAACAAATCTTGCTCTAGTCAATCTGTTTTGCAGCCTAGAAACGTGAATAGTCTAAGAATCAGTGTCTAACCAAGGAATAAGCTATGACAAATTCCCGTATTACTTGAAAGTAAGTGAGAATATAAATTAACTGCGTTGCACATGCAAATCTGATGTCTGGACAATCGAATGAGCAATAGTTTCATTGTAGACTGGCTATATAATATGTATATACATAGTTTGCTTTAGTTTTTAGCAGTACTGGCTAAATAGAAAATATACATATAACTTTTTGTGCGTTTGTTTTTATTATAGTTGACATTCAATGTTATGTTAGTTTTGGGTGTACAGCATAGTGGTTAAACAATTATATTGTAATATATTTAAATGATGTATTTTTCTTATTCTCATCTTTATTTGTTTTTGAGGGCATATTTTGGGGGTGTTAGGAATGTTTTTTTCCTTTTAATAAAATAAATGAAGATAAATTTCATTTATTTATAACATTTTGATGCCTGAGATCAAATGTTTGACCTCTAGCAAGGCAAATATACTCTAGTTATTCTCTTATGTTCATATTTTGGCAATTGTTTTTATATATAAAATTGTCTTTCTTATTCATTTTAATGTTTTAAAGGGAGCTGCCATTTCTTCATTTTTCATAAAAAATACATGCTTGTTATGACTTTCATTCATCATTTTAACAAAAACTTACCAAGTGTTTGAAATGGTGCTAAGTGAAAAGCATGAAGTACGAATTTTGAGGGTAGGAATAAAAAATAAATTAATAAAACATTGTCCTTGATATCACAGAGTTATACAATTCTATTGTGACATGCTTATGTGATTATTTTGCCATAATATTATTTGACAGAAATAAAAATGTATGAATGGAAAACATAAAAATGTGCTGTAGGATCTCTCTTTACCTTTAATTCCCTCCTGTGCTTCTTTATTCCTCAAATTTAAGATATCTATTTTCAGAGCATGTCAATATTGAATATTCATTAATTTTCAGAGTCCTGGGGTTTTGCCAGTTTACATTTAGCTGATCTTCCATTACACTCTTGAACAGATTTCATGGCTCTCTAATCAAATTAGCTCACTTCTAAACACAAATATTTTTATAAGACACTTGCCCAAAGCAACTGTGACTTAGCTCCCATCTTATTTTTAAATAAAAAATTGAACAGCAGACTATTAAGTTTAGTACATCACCTGCTGTGGAAATAGACCAACACACAAGAGTTGTGGCCAATCTTCCTATAGAACTTCTAACACACATTGTAGATCAGGGAGTTGTATGCTGCTAATATGCAAAGCCCCCTGGATTTCAATTACACTTTATTTATTATCTTAGCTGTTACATCATTTGCAATACATAGTAATATTTTCTACCTCGTGGTTGTGAAGTTATCTTCTGTGTTGCATTTTGTTATTTAACATTAGGTTTACTATGCAAAACACAGCTAAATCTTGGCAGGGCTCATAAAAACCCATCCTAAATGAACCATTCATTATACAGGAGTGGGCAAAAGTCGATTTGCCGTTATAAGTGAAATACAAAGTTTGTTCTTGTATTACTATGTATTAATTTATATTTGTCCTGCAAAAACAGTGTCTACTTTTTACCTTCCCTGTATCATTTGCTGTCAACCCAGACTAAAACCATACCGTGCCACTCCACAAAGCTTGCAGAAGAAGCAGTGATGTACCTTCCCCAAAGCAGGCTGCAACTACATGCAATTGACAAAATGTGTGCCCATCAGGATGTGGGATGGAGATAACTGAAGAAATGGCAACAATTCATTAAAATTCAATTCAGTTCACAAAGAAGTTTGAAGACTTACAGGGAAATAAGTTTTTAGCAATACCTGAATTCTGCTGTCTACAAGTTTAGTCAATGCAGAGAGAGAACAAGGGAGACACGCATAACCATAGTAATAATGCAAAGTATAGTTCATGAGGTTGCAGAAGCATGAAGAGCAGACTATGGCGCTACCAGAGTAGAATTTAATTACAGTCCCTGGGGTTCTTGGTAAGTGTGCTCTTGATTCCCAGAGCCTGTTATTTTTCTCTAGGGTTCCAAAATACCATGTTGTGAACCTATTGTACTGTAATCAGGAACAGCAAATCCTGGGATCTTTGGTACCTGACAGGGTTCTATATGCACAGGGATGGTTTTCTATACAGTCTGTTTTCAAATTGCTACAAGCATAAAAAATGCACATATTTCTCTGCCTTGTCCAGGAGCTTCTCTACTGAAGTCCCAAAATAGAACCTGTATATTTCACAAGTGTGCTGGGTAACTCAGACATTGGTCAGGCATTGATGACACAACTGTCCAGCTGTGATTTTCTACATCTTAGGGTCCTTGCCACCAGTGATCAATATTATCATATGTTCTCTGCTCCTGAGAATCCCTGGCCCAGTAAATATCAGCCACTTAAATCTTACCCACTTAGCAACAACATTTTGTGTCCAAGCTAACAACTGAAGTATGAGTCACATACTTCTTTAGCTCTTTCATGACAAGGGTCTTGTCTTCCCCAGGCACTTCAGTATCTTCGACCAAAGGAAGCCAACACACACATCTGATGTAACTGGTTATTTTCATTGTTAAGAGTTAAAACAAAGAATTATGGATTTTATTGATTGATTGATTTTTATTTTCCATAAAAATAAGCTGGTTCAAAGTTATGAATGTATAAATATAACATATACAAAATATATGTTATACATATGATATAAAGTGACTCTTACGGTGAGACATTTACACACTAAGTGTATATC
The DNA here is from genome assembly GCA_004026765.1 of Micronycteris hirsuta. Taxonomy (NCBI): domain Eukaryota; kingdom Metazoa; phylum Chordata; class Mammalia; order Chiroptera; family Phyllostomidae; genus Micronycteris; species Micronycteris hirsuta. The sequence goes on along the minus strand of PVJI01002247.1, from coordinate 126,181 downwards.
TCTAATCAGTAATCTGGTCAGGTTGAGTGGGGACTCTTTAATATCTAGCTGGACTTCAGTGACATGAGGATTGGAGCTTCTATCAAGGACTTAGTGTATATTCAGACTTCAGGGTATACTATGCGGTCCTCCTGCACTTGTGTACTCTCACATGGCCATGGGCTTCAATGGGAAAACCTGGAACTCACGGGCCATCTTTAATATCATCTTATCTTCAGTTTATGGCTTTATTCAGGACTAGATATTAAACGCTTTCTTGCTATAAAATACCTAGAAATGCTGAAAAATAAATGTTTTTTATTTTTAATTTTCTCCTAAAAATAGATTTTATTTTTCCCATTACCATTTAATCTCCTTATATCCATTCCCCTCCCTGCAATGCCCACACTGTTGTTCATGTCCATGAGTCCTTTTTTCCTTTTTTGCTCAATCCCTCCACCATTTAAATAAATAGAAGAAAATAAATAGTCTAGAACTTCTTGCTTGAAAAGTTAAAGATTTGAGGATGCCAAATTGGGGAGCTGCTTTGAAGCTACCATAGTCTATTGAATTCACTATTCCAAATAACCTAGAATCTTGGTTGTTAAAAGCAAAGCCAAAGAAGAAAAAGAAGATATCAGGACCCAAACATGGAGAAATTAAACTAATCACTTGCACATTCTAAGGCCTTCTACCTCAGTGCATATATAGACTAGGGAAGTTCACTTTCTAAAAAGAAGACGTAACTAGAACTCATCTGTCTTAGAGATAACTTTGGTGGAAAAATAAAATAAAAAAAAATAAACTCCCCTAAAATGTTATAACTTGGGCCTGCCTTCACAAAGATATGGAAATTGTATTTATATTTCCTGCAAGTAAAAATTAAGGAATTAATAAATTAAAATTAAGTTTCCCCTATGTTGGAAAGCCCTAAGACCCTCCATAAGGATTCATAACTACTCAGAATTCACATGACACAAAGAGAGAAAGCCCAGCAGGATGGGAACTCACAACACAGAGCGAAATCTGTCCACGTGAGGAGTAAGCAGAAAGGACATGCAGCTGAATTATATGACAAAGTCTAGACATACCAGCTACTGGACACATAATTTTTTTTTATTTTGTTTATTTATTTTTACACAGAGTGGAAGGGAGGGAGAAAGAGAGGGAGAGAAACATCACTGTGTGGTTGCCTCTCACACACCCCCGCTGGGGACCTGGCCCGCAACCCAGGCATGTGCCCTGACTAAGAATCGAACAAGCAACCATTTGGTTTGCAGGCCAGTGCTCAATCCACTGAGTCATACTTGCCAGGGCTGGGTACATATTTTGAAGTAAGTATATTTAAATGCCTTTTTAAAATGAGAAATATATCAAGGAAAAACAGAAAAATAAAAAAAATAGAATCTGTGTTTGAATATATGAACTGTATATGTCCATAACTATGTAACTACTTTCCATTTTTTTTAGAAAGAGAACATTTCTAAAATCCTAGAGGATCCTTCTGTGGTCCTTCTCAATCAAGATTCTATCACACCACAGTAACCACTATCTTAATTTATAGAATAATGATTCCCTTAATTTTATTTACCCTAGTAAACAATAGAATATATTCCTTTTGCTTATGCATGAATTCTACACACATAAACTTTCACTTTATTCATTTGGTTGTGTTCTTATTTTGCTCAAAATTATTATTTTTGAAGTACACTATGCTCACAGTTACAACTATAATACTCACTTTTATCAGTGTGTTTTAATGGATTTTAGTTCTATACCACAATCAACTTGTTAATTCTATTGTTCCTGAACCCAAATAGAATTCCAAGAGTAAAAATATAAAGATAACAAGTAATTAATTATAATTAATGATAAATATTTAAAAGTGATATTAAACATGATTTGATTAATATAAACAGAGAATTTGTAAACTGTAAGATAGATAAACAAAAATAAAACAAAATCCATCAGAGAAGAACACAGCATAGGTTAAAAAGCCATGGAGGATAGAGTGAAAGGAGTAACATATGAAGCCTGTCCAGAAGGTATCCAGCCACATACTATGAAAAATAGAGACATTTATTGAAAAATATACAAGATACAAGCAACATTGTACATAGGACAATGACACCTCAAGCCCCATCAAAGGAGGCACCTTTGGACTTTACACAGTTCTCCCTGTCGCCATCAGCTGCCCTGTCATATTTTCCTGAACCTCATCGATGGTCTGAAATCTCTTCCCTTTCAAAGGCGATTTTAGTTTTTGGAAAAGCCAGAAGTCCCAGGGTGCCAAATCTGGGTTGTAGGGGGGCTGAGTCACCTGAATGATTTGATGTGTCTCCAAAAATTCTGCATGAGAATGATGCACGAGTGGGCCCATTGTCATGATGAAGTTGCTGCTCACGAGTTGCCCATAGCTGCAGCCTTGTGAATCACCCAAATACTTTCCTTGGAAAATGTTCAAGCTTAAGTCAGAGCAAAATCTGATGCTGCTCAGTCATTATGAATGTGATGGTCACACAGTACACATACTCACTCAATGGTGTCTACCATCCCTACTGACTAATATAGTGAGATTGTCATTGTTCACACATGGGCATCCAAGTCCACTCTCTTTGGCTTCCAGATGACATTGGTGTCACACAAATCATTCTCGTTATATTAAAATGGCTGGACTATTTCTGGACAGAGCTCGTATATATAATCTGATATCTATGAAGACAGAGTAAAGACAAGAGAGTTAGAATGTTTTAAAGAGAGAGTTTGCCAGATATTTTAAAAAGAAATGAAGAATTGGATATATAGTATATCTAAATATATATCTCTAAACTACCCTAAAGAGAGGGGATAGAATGAATAGCAAACAAGAATCTCACCAAAAATAGAATCTTACAATGGGAAATTCTAAAAGCTATAACTTAAAAATTCTAATAATCTAAATAAAACTCTACTAAAAATTATCCCAGAATGAAGATTTTAGTAGCTAGAAGGAATAATGAGAAAAGATACTGGTATATAATAGGGTAATCTAAAGAAAAAATAATATATAAGATAAAAACAATGCTTAATATATGGAACAAAGAAAAAAGACATAAGATTCTTTATGCATAAGAATCTGCATAAGATTATTACATAGGAAGTGTGAAATTGTGTTAGAATATGTGTTTTTAGTCCTTATATCATTCAAAAAGATAATGAACTTAAAATTTCAATTAACTTTGTTTAAATTACAATCATAAAACTTCTAAACCAAAGTTGGTTTAGGAAAGAATATCTGTAATAATTACTATAGCAACAATAACAATAAAACATATTACAAATAAAATTTGTAATAACAAATATAAAATAACAAATAACAAATATAAAACATTTTTTAGAAAAAAAGACCAAAAATATTAAATATGTTTTAAGTACACTTTTACCCAGAGCCCAAAATTCATTCTTATATTTAAATGTCATCTTCTGTTTTATGATCTCAAGCTCCTCATCCTGTTAGACTTACATTATATTCAAAGTATTTCCTGCTGGCCTGAGATGGTCATCAATGGACATCACTGGACTTCACAACCCAACTTTCACCCATTTATGCCATCTCAGCCTTTTGTTTTATAAATTTAAATATATTAACCATTTGCACAATCAATCTATTATTTTCTTCCCAGAAACTTGCAGCTTCCCTGCTTTATCTTGGGCCTTTAAAGTCCAGTAGTATTACTAGCAGCACTGAAGAAAGAAACCATCCCTAACGGTCATGAAGAGGTAAAGAAATGCACTGTCTGAATTTGTGTGTGTTCATTTTATAGAAGAGAACTGAATCCTGAGGCATTGTGCTTAGATATTTCCTTTGTGGTGATAAAAGTGAACCTCCTTCTTGGTCTTTAAGAAAAATTAGAAGACCCTGCCTGAGATAACTGCACACATATCTTAGACTAAATTCGGAAACAGAATCATCACGTCCCCACGTTTTCATCCATGTGATTTTTGTGCTAGCAGGTGCGCACTTTTCCCTTTGCATTAACTATGGAGAACATGCTGACATGAGATTTTTCTCTTTCGTTTTTCAATTCCCAGGGGAAATAAAACTACTAATCAGTCAGTGCAAAATTTCCAACAGATATTTCACTTTACCTTGAATATGGAAACTTATCCTGCCTTCTCAAACTGAAATGAGATAAAAACTGGTGCACCTATCAATTGCATGAAGTCCTAAGCAGCCTTCTCCAAGATGAGTTTTTCTGAGGACATATAACCACATTCCCTGTTCACAGCAAATGTTCCATTTGATCTCCTGTGAAAATCTAGACACATTTCTGGTGAGGACATTTTGTTGCGTCGTGTGGCTATATGTATATTAGCCTTGAGAGGATATGGTAGTCACGAACAACAGAAGAGCCTCCTCCTACCAGCTCCAAAAATATAGCATTTTCTTCCACATTTAATAATTATTTATATATATACACACATATATGTATAGATTAGTTCAGAATCAGCCATCACCCACAGAATTCTGCATGTATTAATTTTATTTAATCTTCACAGCAATTCTGTGATATAGATCCTATAACCTAATTTTGTAGATGAGAAAACTAGGCAGAGAATAGTTAAGTAAATGGAAAGATGTGAATCCAAATAGCTAGGCTTCGGGGCCCATATTTCAAACAGTATTACTTCTACTTCCACTTTGAATTTCGGTGGGCATTCTGATTGCCAACAACAAAATATGGACATCGATGAGCTAAGTTATTAAAAGGTTTTTGAGATTCATTCAATATCACCATCATCCATCTTGTCCCAAGTTATTTCTCTATTACGATATTTGCATCCTACCCTGCACAGTACCAGATATTAGCCACCATAGTCTTTACTGGGGAGCTCTTAGTATTTGGAAACTAGTTGTTCGGAATTAAGAGTCTCCCTTATATAAACCATCATATATTTTATTGATTCCTCAAACTATATTTGAGTACTATGCAAATAAAGCCTTGAACTTCGGGTTGAACATCTGTGAGTTCAAACCCAGCTCTACATGTTCCAACATATCTTGGAGCATAATAGCCTCGCTAAGCATTAATTTCCTCTTTTACAAAACACTAATATTAATGGAACTGATTCCACAGAGCTGTGATGAATAAATTAGATAACATATAGAAAGATGGTCAATAAATTTTATGTGGCTCATTAAGTGCCCAACACTTTACAAAATAGTTCAGGGATGCAATTATTAAATGATTTGCAAAGACTACATGATGATGAAAGTTTCAGAAAATAATTCACAATGAAGTGATTTACTGTTTACATTTCTTTTAAAATACCCAAACGAAACTCTTAATATTCATCTAGGATACATTTATTTTAGGAAGCCAGGATGACTTTCTCATTTGTTAGGTTTCAGAACTCATAGTTTAGTGTTTTGTACATCTTAATATATTCAGGAAAGCCCAAGAGAAATTTGTGAAAGTTCAGAGAAATCAAAAGCAATAAAAGGAAGTGATTTTTAAAGTACTAAGCAAAGGGGGGTTATTGAATCAGCATCGCCCTGACTATGCCCTGTGAACCTAGTGCAGCTTCAATAAAAACATAAAACATTACAGTCCACAGCAGTTACAAATTCTTTGGGAGAAGACTAGTCCCAGGAAGTACCATAAACCCTAGGACCCTGCACTTACACATTCCACAGAACAAACAGATTATCCTAGAAATGTGAATGGCTTAGCCAAACTGACCCAATTTAATCTTCTAATAAGCATACATTGGGTAAGGGGAAATCTGCAATGTGAGAAAATTGTAGGCATCTATGTTTTAAAAGACACTACTTTTCAAACAAAAGTATGAATAAAATGTATCCCTACTAATACACATTTTAGCTAAATATTAAATGACAAGATGACGAGTAAAGTTGAAATCACTATTATAGAATGAATTTTAAATAGATCTGAATTTTTTATTTAACAGTGCAATTTTTAAGTAGAAATTAATTTTGAACATTAAAGTTCAGGAACAACAATACCTCAGCGCTCTCACCTGTTGGAGAGTCCTTGCCGTGTGTAACGAGAATTTATATTACTTAATGGTATTGACGGGTACTTACTTTCACTAGTAGGCCTTGGGATGGTCACATTTGAGATAATACCTTGATTTTTTCTAGTATTCTCATTTTTTAACTCTAAACATTATATATGTTTTGTAATGTCTTGATCAATATGGATGTGTCTTGAGTGTTATCATACTGGATTTTGACGTTTTTCTTTATTCTAATACATTTTTGAAGAGTCAAAATTAGAACTCTTCTTTTATGACTTGAAGAATATCCATTTAGGAATTTTTGTTTTCAGGCTGTAGTGGCCTTGTTTCAGGCCTTTGTGTAATTAAGTAGCAAATATTTAAATGCATATAATTCTTAAATTGTACTTAAAGTTACTGTGAATCTTTTGTGTTAACAAAAACATTAGAATAAGAATATAATATAATCTCTGCTATTATAGTTTAGATTATTCCTAAAAAAATTATTGACATTTGTGGAGATAAGGTTCAAAAAGAGATAAAGTCTTCCTTAAATTTTAGCACTATGCTTCATAATATTAATATTTATTGTCAAAATATGTCCTGTTTATTTGAGACTTTCCAGTAATATTTATACATTGTCAACTTTTACAATCATAATTAACTATTAAAAAATAATAAGTACACATTTATATACAACTGACTAATAGAGTTTTAACATATAAAGCACAAAAGCAGATTTTTATTTCTAGTGCAGCTACAATTCTTACTTGTACTTGAAGGTGTAATAAGATATTAACCTATAATTTATTAGCAAAACTCCAGATGGCAAATTCCCATGACTTCCATTTTAATGCTGATTAAACATAATGGTACCTAACATAATTAAATGATCATTTTTTCACAAACAAGTTCAGAGATACCAAAAATTAAAGTGAAGCATACACTTGTTCTTCTGCTTTCCAATGCTGAATCTGAAGCTGAAATATCTGAACAAATATCTGAGAGACCACGAGTCCAAGGACAAATTCTGTGCATTTGTCCTTGGCAGATAAAATACCCATATTGTCAATAATATGAACAAGTATTTCAAAAATTGCCTTACATTGCCCTTCTTCTCTTCCTTTTTCCCTTTTTCTTATTCATGACTTCTCTTTTTCCTTCCCTTCCTAAGCAATTCTGTCTGCCTTCTGTGGGGATTGGGGTGGGAGGTAGCTGCAGTGGCCACGGTACTCAGTCAGAGTCCAAGTAAGGAAAGAAGGACGTCCGTGTAAAGAGGGACCTGGCACAGGAAGCAGAGAGAACCCAAGCAGGGTGGGGAGGATATACCTGTAGAGGGGCAGCTGGTGTGGAGCCTCAGATAAGGTGAGGAAGGCATCCATGCAGGGGAAGGGCTCATCATGAGGGATCAGTGCCCGGTGAGGAGGGTACCCTGTGGCAAGTGGCCTAGGGTGTGGCGTCAAATGTAAGGTCCACAGGTTTCTCTCCAGTGGGGCCACTCCTATGTCCTTCCACTAATATTTGCATAATAGGTCTTTCCCCATTCTTTTACAAAATGTGTATTTTTTTCTTGTTTACACTGCAAATTTCTACAAAAATGTACTTACACAAAATAAATTAAGGAATGGGGAAGTGACTCAAGAAGGGACCATGAGATCAAAGCCTGCCCTTCCAGCTTGTGTTCATTGTGTGATTTTGTATAAAAATCTTAGTCTCCCTTTCTTTATATTTTCTCATTTGTACAACTGAATAATACTTTTTTTTTTTCCTTTCTTAATCTGTGGAAATTCTAACAAGTTATTTTTTCCTTGGAGAGATCTTGGCACTTGATATATACTACATAGTAACACACAATCTTGGGAAGCATTTTAGCCATTGTGGAGATTAATACCGTTATTGACTCTGGATCAATGAGACATTAAACTAAAATCCCAAACCAGCCAATTCTTAATGTCACTGATGCACATTCATAATTTCCACAGTTTTGTACAATAAGCAAAAGGAGAAAACTTTGGTTCATGGAAATAATGAGAAATTATTATTTGCACTTTTGTTCTCTAAACTGTTTTTCTTAAATCACTTGACTTTCTGATGTAAAATCCAATTCACATAGATTATACAAATCACATGGGATTTTTACATAAAACAATTATTTAACAATTGATTAGTTTTTCAACAGTTAATGACTTTTCCATATTAATAATACAGTTTCTTCTCATCGAAGTTTAATGTTAGGCACCTATAAATAATGTTTTGCATGTGCTTGCTCAGGTTGCCAAAGTCGTTAAAATTTGAATTGGACTTCTGATACCAGCGGCTCGATCTCTTCAGCTCAGCCCAGGCCCACTCTGGTCTGTCTGTGTTTTTGTCCCAGAACTACTTCATACACTTATGTACAGGCCTGACTCTTGCTTAGAGTTTGCTCATGATTTAGCACAACTGCCAAAGAGACAAGAATTAATGAAGTATAGGAAATTAGGCATGCTGGTAAAATGACACGAGCAATTTTAAACCACATATTTTCAAGCATACCTGTGAGGAGGTGGAAATGACTTTCACTGGTTACTGAATCCCAGAGGACCTTGTGCATGAGAACACAACGCATGTGTATGTGTTCTTGTCAAACATCTACACTCACTCTATGTGAATGTATCAATAAATTTTAGCCAATAAGATTGTTGTACAAGCAAACGATAAATCAAGCTGCCCTGGAGTCAAAGTCAGTGGCAGATGCAAGGTGTCTCATTCCCAATGATGTCTGGTAAAAGAAATAAAGCTGCCTCTATATAACTTGATTCACAGAGTCTTAATTACAGAATATGCAATGTTCCATAAATGAGCCATCATGCACTTTGCATTTTGTTGTTTATTTCAGTGAATAAAAGGTTTTAAAGTAAGTAAATTTTTAGTTAAGGTGCAAATTACATTTGCAGAGAAACAGTAATATCTAAAGAGCAATGCACTGGTTTAGGAGCCTCATATCCTAAATCCTTTTAGTTCCATGGACTTCCTGCGTGACCTCAGGCAAGCCTTCTCTCAGCACTGAGCCCTTGCAACTTAGAAAATGAAGACTGATAGGTACCTGCTGCAGATTAAGCCCACTGATTATGTAGATTTAAATCACTGATTTGTAAAGAACATTGGGCTTTTTGGAAGCAAATGAAAGACAAAAATAAACACGTTTATATTGTATTGCTATAAAATCCATGACTATTTCGGTTAACACTTTTTTCAGTGAAAGATTTGTACAAGAAATTGTTATTTAGAAAAATTTTGTATATGATAAAATTCTATTTGTTTGTTATCTACCCAAACATATGATACATTTTTCCTTCAATATGTACATTCTTCGAGTTCTCTTGAATTACTAAAGAGAAAAAAGTTTTTTTCATGCTTGGGAATACCTTATTATAAATCCTATTCTGCATCCCTCCCTGTAAAAGAAAAATTTTTTTAAAAAGAGAAAGAAATAAAGAAAACAGCTTCCCAAAACAAGGGCATAGTCTAAATGAAATGACTCAATCTGTAAACATCCATTAATTTATGTTTTTCACTTTCATATCCTACATGAATTTGTACAGGATATGACCTAGTACATTCTAATTTTCAATGACTGGAAGTGAAAGATAGTGTTTTTCCCAGAAAAAGTAAACAAAAGCCTTAAAACCTAATTTATCCAGACAAATAGCCTGTGTGCAGAGGAAGGTGGTTATATGCAGATTTGGAATGTGGTATCTACAAAGTCCCCCTCTGTGCCAAATACCTTCTCTCATGCCACCACCAGGACCCGCCACAAGCAGTTGCAATTGCTGAGGTTGAAGCTTACTACGTTTCAAGTAAATGACCTTTTTCTTTTGCCATTTTTCTTTTTATTGGTTTGTCGCAATGAAAGATCATTAACATTGTCATAAAAACTCTGTACAAGCATAGGTACAGAATTAGCACCAAAAAGTTCAAGGCATTATAAAGTAACTGTAATAGTAAAATAGTGCTATACCATACCATAATGCACACCCACAAATGTCTAACATTAACAGTTCAGAAAAGAGCAAATTAATTACATTGATGGAGAGTCCTGGGTATTTCATGCCAAAATTTGATGTGTACATATGAATACACTCTTAAGAGGAAATGTGGAAGGGCAAATAATTTAGTAGTGATAGAAAATAATAATCAGTTCAGCAAATGGATCAAGCTGAGTATAAATTTAACTCACTCAATTCCTTTGTCCCTACACTCTTTTTCTTTTAATTTATATTCACAGACAAAGAAGAGCCCTCAAAAAATCATCTCATCAAAACCACTATGAGATGATATAATCAAGATAATTCCAAGAGTCAGGACCCGGTAATAAAATCTGCCAGTAAGTATAACCATTGTGTCGCCATCTCCACTCACGAAACGGCTGTCCACGTGTCACCTCTGAGAACTCACGTTGTCATAATGAACTGCGGACACCCGCTCACATTCTCCTTCCATGTCCATTACTTCCTGTTATCTCTCTAGTGGGCTGAACGGTGACCTCTCCCCAAAATTCACTGAACTATCTAGTAAAGCAGAAAGTCAACAATATTAAGCATTTCTTTTGAAAAAAAAAAAGTCTTTAGAAATTATCATCTGATGCCTCAAGTTAAAGGCCACAGGCCACTTTTTATAACAGGCCTCCTAGGAAAGACTGCTTTCAGGTAACATACATTGAGAAATCCATTAATTTAAGGGAGAACACTACTGTTTCTTAGTATGTTAGCAAAAGATGCCTCTTCCCTCACTATACACAGTTAATCCCTAGTGAGTAGGTAAACATGTGTCTAGGTCTTCTGGGTAAGAAGAGACTAAAATCCCAATTCTCACACTTAGATACTTAGGAGTGTCCATGATGGTAGCTCAGAAACAGCTTGATAGTAAGATAGGGCAAACAAGCCCTGAAATTAAACAACTCCAGAAAAGAAGAAAATTAGCTTATTCCACACAAGAGCCATAAGGTTTGGGAGGTGAGATGGGTGTAAAATGAAAACTAATTCCGGTGCAACATGCAGTTTGAAGGCATTCAGAATCCAGTTGGTGTGGCAAATAATTTACTGGGGAGAAAAACGCCCCATATGCAGTTCTTAAACTAAGACAGTTCTAACCCTGGAACTCACGCGTGGGATACTACTGCCAGCAGCGCAGAGAGCGAGCCCAACAAGGACACAGCTTCAGGGAGGCAAGTCTCCGTGAAGTGAGGAGAAGAATTTCTCAACAGGAACATGATTCAGCAAGAAGCAGAAGGAATGAAATGAAATAACTCCAGGTTCCCCGGGAGCATTCCCCATCCTTCTGTGACTGAGGAAATCCCACAGCTCTCTAATTTACAGGAGTTAGAGAGAGAGGACCCACAAATGAAAGTCAATGAATTTTCTATACATAAGATATGGATTCTCAAGGGTCAACCAACTAAATAAGAGATAAGACCATATTTGAACCCCCTCCACCTATGTAGGCTATATATAACTGCTCCACATAGACTAGCGCCATGCATATCCCTGTCACCCAAACTCAAAGTCTTAGGGTCATTTGCCTTATGATGCCCCAATAACCATTTCCTTCCAATGTATGTGTGCATGTATTCATACATATAAACTTCAACTTTCTCATTCTTACTCTGCAGTTTCAAATGTTCTTTCTTTTCTGCTCCTAAGGAATCCAATCTCCATTATCTAGCTACCATTATCCACTGCCATAAATATCACCAAATTAGCAATTTTTACCCTTTCAATGGGTCCTTTACATGATTCACTTTTCATTTCATCATTATCCATGAAACATTTTATTTGCATATTAAATATTAACATTTATGCTAATATAATTCCAGAATACAGAGTCTAAATGGCAGCTATGAATAAAATTCCACTTCTACCACTTATTTTGAACAAATCTGGGAACTTTTATGAGTCTTAGTTTTGTGAATAATTTTGATAATTATTTATTAATTACTACTATGTGCTAGGCAATGTTCTAAGTATGAAAGATTAAGTAGTAAATGATATAGGCAAACTTCTTTTCAGGGAGTCTGCTTTTTGGTATGAAAAAAACCTCTTCTTAAAAGTCCCATCCAAAAGGATACCTACATGGACCTTACAGGACAGTAGTAAGCATTTAATAATAAACACAAATAAAGGATTTACCATAATGTCTAACACCACGTAGCTGATTAATAAAAGCCCAAATATATTCTCAATTAAAAAAAGAAATTATAAGACTTATATCTTACAGAGGGAATTCCTTTTTTTCCTCTGGGAAGGAGTCTAAATCACCACTATCCAAGAAAAGATTATACTGAGAAGGATAGCTCAGAAGCACAGCTCTGGGCCCAAGAACATCAATGCTTGAATTGTTCACTTACTAAAAATCATGTCTAATTCCTAATCTGAGAATTCTATCCATTTATTCACATATTGCTGGTTTTGCCCTCTATTATTCTGATTTTTTTCCCAAAATGATCATTCCACTTTTTCAGCATGAAAAACGACTAACCCCAATTTCAAGGACTTTTAGAAAAACAAAATGTTACATATGTTTGGTACTCCAGGCCATTGTAAGGTTGAACATCATTTCACATTATTATTTTGACTTCAGTATTTCTCTCATGTCTCATTTTCTCATCTGTCACCTCTATGAGAATCTAATAAGAAATATCTAAGTATAGACTCATCATCAGTTTTGAGATCTCAGTATTAAACACAGTGTCTTAATGCCCTGCTGAAAGCAATGAAATAATGATCTCTCAATGCCTATATTTAAATTCTAAAGTATCAATTTATCTATGATTAACATAATTTATGATAGATCTAGTGAATCTTGGCTCATTCTTAATTTTATATTCTTATAATACAATATCGTGCTTACATTTAAAGACCTTAGTTACTTTACAGAATATTCTTTGTGATTCTTATTGGCAATACTTCATAATTCCCCACTGTTAATTTGAGGAGAATCTCTTTTCTCCCTATGTCACATTATCATGTGTTTCCACATGCAGCCTTACTTTCTGTGATTTTTAGAGTATTTCTCACTTCATAATGTCAGATTTATGTTTACAGTGACCATCACCTCTTCTACTGTGTTTCAAAATATATTATCATCGTATAGGTTATTAATGCTAAAATCTAGTAGATCCAGAATAGAAATGAAAACAATGAGATACATGTCCATAAGTAATGAATACCCTCCTCACTGACATAGTGTAGCCAATGAGTTTAAATTTAAAAATTTTAGTAGCAAATTTATTTGCACTATTAAATTTAACTTGGAGGGAACAAAGGAAGGAAGGAAGGAGGGAAGGAAGGAAGGAAGGAAGGAAGGAAGGAAGGAAGGAAGGAAGGAAAAGGAAAGAGGAGAGAAGAAAAGGGAAGAAAAAGGAGGAGGAGGAAGAGAAGAATCAGTATCAGGAGAAGGTGTAAAAGGAGAATGACAACGACTGTTCTGGTTAACAGAGGTTCCTGCCCACTTGACTTTTTTGATTCTAAGGTGATGGCCAGAAATCTTCAAAGAAACCTCAGGGCATGATCTCAAGATCACTGCTTTTGGTGCTGCCCTAACTGACTTGAGATTACACTGTAATGAAGGTATTTTCAAAGAATCAGTTGTTCTAACTCCTAAATCACCCAAAGCAGACAGAGGGATAAAACCCTCAGTGCTGAGAGAAGAAGATTCCCCACTAGTACAATAATTTTTTACAAAATTACTGTGTATTATCTTATCTATGATATTATTCTAGTTAATTAAGCATAACTTTCAAGAACACATCAAAAATTTAAGTCATTACAGATTAAATCTATTTACTGATAATTATATTCACCAAACTCAATCTTTGCAAAAGCATACTAATTATTTTAGTTATAAAAACCAAAGTAAAAATATTTCTTTAAAATCTTTCCCAAGTTTAGACTGACACCTGAGTAGTGATAATTTCTCACTTAGAATTTTATCTTACAATGAGTAAAATCTGACTCCATTTCTCCATCTTTTATTATGTTCAAGACCATAGAAAGGGAATATGTTGCAACTTCAATATACTGCACAAGGGTGATTTTAGGCAGGCTTAACTCATAATACACAAGTTTAGCATCAGTTACCTTGGTTAAAAGTTCTCTGATCCTCAGACACTGGCTCTCCTTACCATCTTTAGTGTTATTAACTGTGTCCATCCGCCAATGGCTTTCTAGTAAGAACATGAGCTGCAGCCATAACAAAGTACACATGCCTTATTCAGTTAGGCTCGCCACCCCAAAATTTAAAATTGAAGCAAAGAAATCCCAGAGAAAACTTTTTTTTTAAATGAGCTTTATGTCAATTACCCAGAGTTTAAAGCTTCTTCTTAGAAACTTTTTAAAAATTCTCATTGCGATTTCATTTAATCAATCTATCCACTAATTACAGGGGCAAAGATTATTCCTTTTAGGTAGAAACCATTTTGTAATCAGTTTTTTTTAATGTTTTTAGTAATTGATATACTGGTAGATTCCCTTAGATAATTAAATAATTTACAGATACTTAACTATGAAACACTTTTTTTTTTTTAACGTCCTGGGCAATACTAGTGAAGTCAAGCCTAGTAAAATACTTTCTCAATAAACATACAAAATAACTACCAACTTTTTTAAATCCATAATTTTTGCCCATAAACTCAAAAGGAGGAAACCAGATAAGATTATCCATTGCATAACTCTGATTTTTCCTCCTTCTCCCCAAATTCCTGATGCTGAGCCCCAATGATCTCAAAATTGCCATGAATATTTATGAAACGCCCTTCTGGACTAATAGCAAATAAATGGCTTTTAAGCATGTGGCTACTCAGAATGAGTGTCTCTGGAGCACAAGCCGCAGAGCACCAAGGTGAATTAAAGGAATGATTGCAGTCCTAAAATATCCCCCACACAATAAAATACTATATCACTGCTCAATCCAATCTCTAGCTACATCACATAATTGAATCATGATACAGGGAATTTAACAATATCTAAAAAGAGAAAGTAGAACACAATCCTCTAAGGCTTTACATAATTCCAACAAGAGCCTCTCTCACCTGCCATAACTTTCTAAAACAGAAGTTATCTTTAAATCCTCACACTCTAATCAGAGAAGATAGACCTCAAGAAAGAGGGAAAAGGAACCAAAGATAAATTAAGCTGAAGAGTATCAGGCAAACAGAGCTACTTACACTAAACATAAAGAGGATAAAAAATAGTATGATTCTGTGAAACAGAGAAAATCAAAAGTTAAATTTAAAAATGCGTAAAAACAGTTAAACCTTATGTTCAAGTATAAAATTGCAATTATAGCATAGTCTTTCAATTTTTTAGACAATTAATTATAGAAAACTATGTGTTGCATAATGCTCTGAAAATTAAAATTAACATGAGTCTATTGCCAGGAAAGTCTTATTGCATACAAATTTTAGTAAGAACACTGTAGTTTTAGATTTGTTATAAAAATACAAATAATAGTAAAACTGTCAGGGTACATTGCAAAAAAAGCATGTGTTACTTATATATCTTAACAAATTCTCTTCAAAATTATTTTCAATTTCTATCTCCCTTTTGTTGCATTTGACTTTTTTTTAAATGCATCTTCTTAAATGAAAGAGGTAATCTAATAAGAATTTGTAAAATAAAATTGGACAGCAGTTGCTCTGGTTTGGGTTGCAACAAATTATTTCAGGAAGCTTATTGTTTAAAATCATTTTCAATTATGGAAAGATCCAAGTCTCAAAGTCTCAACTAATAAAAGTATTTTTGTTATTAATTTCTGCCTGCTTATAAACAGTGATCAAAATTGTATTCAAAAAATAGGCTGATAGCTCTCCGTAGAGTTGGAATTGGAGAATGAAAGTGACCGTTAAGTAACATTTTGTTGAATGCTTAAGGATTTTTGAGAAAAGAATAAGAGACACCATGGGTACAATATTCAGGAAAGAGTTTGATGGCTCTCTGGAGATTGCATGCAGGGAAATAAACATTTTTATTAAGCAACATTTTCTTGAATGTTTAAAAACTTTTGAGGATAGAATAAGAATTACCAGAGGTATAAAACTTGATATGTATGTTCAATAGATTTAAAACAAAAGTCCTAATAATCATTAAAATATCTTTAAAGATTATTTAGGACTTCTGTTTTATATCTGGCATGTAAAGAGCCTATAAAATTCAGCAGCAGAAATTAGTACAGAAATATTTGACATCAACAGTACTGTCCAAATCAGGGAGTCTGACAGAGTGGTCTAGTCAACCAGTCAGTTGTGGTCTAGTCAACTGTGGAGGGGAGTGGGGCCTATAGAAATGTTGTATGAGTAGCTCATAGGAGAGAGCCTCTCACCTGGAGAGATCTCTAATAAGCTAGTCAAAATTGGCAAAAAATGTTTTTCAAACACTCTGGAGATTGATTAAATGGCTTACAAAATCTGAGAAGCATTATTCAACAGGAACAACAGAAATTTGGCAAGAAAAACAAGGAATCACAGCAGTTGAGCAAGGCACTGCACCTATCTTGCCATACTTCAACCTTGAAACAGCACTTATTAGTCTACCCTATATCCCACTACATCGGGAAGATACTGGCCAGGAAACTGTTAAAGATTATAGTTCCCCATTCATACTTTATCACAGAAGACCTGCTCCAGTGGTCTAGATAGCTGAGTCACCAGCTTCATCTAGCGAAAAGACTTATTCCTGTGGATTCAGCAGCCAGTGAAATCAGCAGATCCTGTTCTCCCAGTCTTAGCCAAGGAAGATTCATGCTGATTGGTGACAGCAGCAGCAGTTCCCCACCACGTCCAACACATATCCGGAGCCATAGAAAGGATACAGTAAAGATCTAAGTTTCCCATTTTTCACCGTGCACAGCTCCTGGCTCTCTACCCCAGAGGTTCTGCTTAAGAGAAGGTCAAGGCAGCCTCAAAGACTTGCAACACTCTACCTACCCCTTCCAGGTAGACCAACTTCAATAGGATCAGAATGTGAGCAATTTATGTCCCTCAGCATTGTCTAAATCATTGGAGCAATCAGCCAGCAGTCAGTGTAGGGTAACATCTGAGTGCGTTACCAACAGAAGCAAGAATGAGACAGCCAAAGAGCCTGGCTAAAATCATAGTTACCACTAGTAGTCAGAAAAACTGTGTGCATGCCCAAGAATGAGATCTCCAAGAGATACTGTAGCATCTCCTCAGATGCTACACACTGAGGAGGGAAGAGACTTTACTGAACAATTACAATCAAGTTAATAAGCAAATAAACAAGCAAGCAAGCAAGAACAATGAAAATCCCCAGAGGGAGGTCACTGTCTAGAATTGCTGCAAGGCAGTAACTAAAATATCCAATTTTCACCAAATAGTTATGGGACACGTGAAGAAATAGTGACATAGGGCCCATGCACAGCAGGGCAGAAGAAGCAGTCAATAGAAACAGCCTTTGATGGAGTAGACTTAGCAGACAAAGATTTGCAAGCAGCTCTTATAAGTATGTTCAAAGATCTAAGGGAACATGTTTAAAGAATTAAAGGAATGTGCAATAAGAGTCGCTCAGCAAAGATAGAATAGCAATAAAGAAATATAAATTATTAAAAATCAAATGAAAATTCTGGAGTAAAAAAGTATGACTCAAATGAAAAATTCACTTTAGATCTGAGTTGGCAGAAGAAAGAATCAGCTATGTAAAAGATCAATCAATAAAGATTATTCAATTTGAAAACAAAAAGAAAGACTAATGAAGAAAAATGAGGAGAGCATTAGAGAAACATGGGAGATCATTAAATGTAGTAAAACACATAATGAGGGTACCAGAATGAGTGAATAAAGATGAAGAAGCAGAAAAATATTGTAAACATTGTGACTAAAAACTTCCCAAATCTGATGAAAAACATCAATCTATCGAGTTTAATTTCCAGAAAGAGAGGAAACAATGAACAGAATAGGGAAATACTATAAATTATATATCCAATAAAGGATTTCTACTCAGATTATATAAAGAAATCTGGCAACTGAATAATAAAATGATAACTAAAATATGAAAAAGTCCTAAGAAGATACAAATGGCAATAAGCACATGGCATGAAGCTAAACCTAATTAGTTATTAGGAATATAAAATTAAAGCCACAATGGTATGCCACTCATAACTGCTAGGGTAAAAAGTTCTGGCAAGAATGTGAAGAAACTGGAACTTTCATACACTGCTGATGAGAATGGAAAAGGGTAACATCAATTTGGAAAACAATTTGGGATATATTCAAAATGTTAAATACAACTTATGACCTAACAGTTCCACTCCCAGACATATACCCAAGAGAAATGTAAAAGTATGTCCCCATAAAAACTTGTCCATGAATGTTCATGACAGCATTATTTGTAATTGCCAAAAGGAAAAATAACTCATATTCAACGACTAATGAGTGCATAAATAACGTGTAGCGTATCAATAAAACGAAATATTATTCAGCCATAAAAATGAAGTACTGATGCACATTATGACACAGTTGAACCTTAAAAATATTGTGCTAAGTGAGAGGAGTCTACAAAAAGGATACATATTGTGTTAATCCACTTACATCAAATGTCCTGGAGAGGCCAATCTACAGAGACAGTAAGTAGATTAGTGTTTACCAAGGGCTGAGGTTGTGGAGAGGAATGGGAAATGAGTTCTAGTGGATAAAAATTTTCTTTGTGCGTTGATGAAAATACTCTTAAATTTGATTATAGTGAAGATTGTGCCATAATATGCTTAATATACTTATACTGTGTATAAGTATACTGTGTATAATTATATACATAATATACTCATTCTCTGTATAAATTTACTGCCTATAACTATATAAAAATACACATATATATTATGTATGAAGCCTGTCTAGAAAAAGTCAAACCAGTGTTAATATAACAAGAACAGTTTGCTTGACATTGATGTAACCCAGCAGCCAAGGAGAGTGGACTGGAATGCACATGTTTGAACAAGGACAACTTCACTGTACTAGTCAGAGGAGGTGGTAGACACTGTTAAGTGAGCATGTGTACTGTGTGGCCATCACATTCAAAATGACTGAGCAAGTAGAGCAATGGGCCTGCATCAAATTTTGCATTATGCTTGAACATCCCTCCATGGAAACTATTCAGATGATTCAGAAGGAAGCACCTATGGGCAAGTAGTAATTGGCAGCTTCATCACAACAACACACCAGCTCATGCTTCAAGTACCCTGCAGAGATTTCTGGTAAAACATCAAATCACCCTGGTGACTTACCTCTCCTATAGCCTAGGAATTTGTACCCTGTGACTTCTGGCTTTTACAAAAACTGAAATCACCTTTGGAAAAGAAGAGATTTGAGACCATTGATGAGATTCAGGAAAATACAATGGGGCATCTGATAGCAATTCCAACAAAGGATTGTGCAGAGTGTTTTGAACAATGGAAGAGATGCTGGGAGAATTACATAAGGCCCCCAGGTGCCTACTTTGAAGGAGACTTAGGCATCATTGCCCTATGTACAATGTTTCCTGCACCTTGCATTTTCTTCAATAAATGTCTCTATTTTTCATTTTATTTGGCTGGATACTTTTTGGACAGGCCTCATATATGTACAGTACATGTATATTGTGTATACGTATATAGACCACATACTCATATTGTGACTATATTTAAGATCACTGATTTATATACTTAAAATGGGTAAACAATCTGATATTATATATAAACACTTAAAATATTTAAGTAATATTTAAAAGAAGAAAGAAAACATAATTATGGAACCAGCTAGGCAGGTAAGGCACCTGGTAGAGGCCTGAAGCAGTCCCTGAGATGCATCCAAGTGGCTCTGGAGACTTCAATTCAGGGTGTGCTGGGATTACAAACTGAGGTGGCAGAATGGACATATGCTAGCTGACGCTCTTCCTCAAGAAAAGTCTCTTCTCATCAGCTCTATTTCTGGTGTCCTTCAAATTAGCCTGATACCTGCCATTATTTCTTAGTATTTCCTTTTTCCCGTATAACAGCATTCCTCCTTACAGTAAGTATACTCCCCCTCAACTCAGCAAGCAATTTAGGTTTCTTGTCATCATTACTGCCACGAAACTCCACCAGTCAGAGCTGCATTGTTAAAAATATTGTTTCAATATAGAGTATTTTTAAAAGCAGTTTTGTTGATTATTCTGGTTGCCATTCTCCCCTAAACACAAGTTGTAATGATGCCAATGAAACATTTCAGGAAATTATGTGTCAATCTTGGTACAGTCTGAGTGTGCCCAAGTGAATATGGCCTCTTCCTGCAAGCAAAATCCTCAAGTTGTTTCAGAACTAGAGAGTACATTTACACACTCTTCTGAACTACTAAGGGACAAATAAGCTTTCTGGAGTTGCTTTGATAATTCCCACTGCATAATCGGACAGTATAACTGAACAGTCTTATACACATTCGTTATATACTGATAATCCTATGTAACATGTAATGAACAAAGAATCTTGGAACATTAAGTTTAATGCCTTATTTTGTTGTTCCATCTATAGAGAACTAAAATAAGAATACATTAAAGTTGAATTTTTTGCCCCAAACACTAATAGGTGGTAGAATGAAAGCAAAAAGTGTCCTTTAAGAAATCAAATATCAGCTTCTAGTGTATGAGGGAGTATCTATCATGTGGGCACTGAAGTCTAGAATACATAGAATCATTATAATGCTAATGAAAACATCTCAAGTACAATTTCATGTTGACTATTGCCTTTGACCGGGCAGCACCGCATCCTCCTTCCATCTCATGACAGACCTGACCTTCCCTTCCCCTACAGCAAGCATTTGGCACAGTTGAGCCATTAATAATCATCCACACCCCTGTCTATGTTTTGATCCAAAGATAAGTATATAATGCAGTTGAGCTAATGGCTTTCTCCAAGACCTTTCTGTCGGAATGTTAAGTAGTGATGAAAAATATTTTCTTCCTCCAATTATCATAAGCATATGAAATGCGGCCCCAAAGCTGACAAAAGTCATATCATCATTATGTAGATGAACAGAAAAAAATTAGACAGACAAAGAGAAACAGAGGTAAGTAGTAAATAGACTGCTTCTCTTGTGCTCTAAGTTCCTAAGACCCCAGGAGCTACATGCCATCCTGCAACTTTTTTCTTGACTTGTAACTTACCATAGTGTTTTAGAGGGAGAGAGAGAAACAGATCCATACATACATACATGTATACGGGGCTCGGCAAAACTTTGTTTACCTTTGTGAGTACACAAAAAGAGGAGTTTATTTTTATATTGTTATTTATTAATGATTGCATTATTTTCCATACGGATGATTGTAGACCTACTGTTGCCCCACCCCATGCATACATACGTACATTTAGTACACATGTCTATCTGTCATCACATTGAGGAGCGTTGTTTACGTTGGAGTTCAGTCATGGACAAGGAAAAGATTCAGGGGACAGGAATAATTAACCATGAGGACTACTCTGGAGGTTCTTCTTTGCTCTGACACTATGTCAGATATGTTGAGGGAAGTGGTGAATAAGTGCTGATCTTACTCCCAAAGAATTCTTCTCCTTGTTAGGAACACAAGGAGAACACGGATGTAAGAAAAGAGAATATAATTTAGAGCATATCAAAGAGCTTTTCTCTGAGGAAATATAGACTGCTCAGGGTGAGAAAACACTAGTGACCATCTCAATAAATATTTTGACAGTTCAAGTTTAAAGATGTACGTAATAGTCCATTATATCGATTGATACATCATTATTTGGTAAGTCAATTTTTCATTTAGGATACTTTGGTTGCTTTCCTTCTATTACAGGATTTCTCAGCTTCAGCACTATTGACACTTTATGCTAGATAATCCTTTGTTGTGAGGGACTTTTTGTGCATTATAGCAGGTTTAACAGCATTACTGGCCTCTACCCACTGAGTCTCAATAGCACCTTCCCCTCCTTCAAATTATGACAAAAACGTCTTCAGAAATTGTCAAATATCCCCTTGGGGACAGAATCACTTCTGATTGAGAACCACTGCTCATTAAAAATACATTTCCATTGTTTCCTTATTATACTTTTTTAAAAAATTACTGAATATTATAATTTGTTATAAAACTATTAAAACTACAAAAAATAAGATGGGAAAAATAAAAATTATAAGCATGTTATTTTGTTCAGTCACTTAAAACATTTGGTTACATTTCAGTATATTTTATTTCTGTTTGGTATTAAATTCAAATCATATATTATGTTATTTGTCATCCTACAATTTTCATTCAATATTCTGTATGAGCATTCCTCACCTCATTAGATTTTCTTTTAAAATATAGTTTGCAATAGCTAAGTAGTGTCTAATTGCTTGGTAGTGTCTCTTTCTTTCTTTCTTTCTTTCTGGGAACACTCCTGAGCCCAAGTAAAACTTTAGGGGATGGTATAATGAGCTCTTTGTCTAATAATAAAATGCCTCTAAACAAAGGTCTTTTCATCATTTTGTTTAGTAATGAACATATGGAGTCAAACGATTGGTCCTACAGTGATTCAATACACAGTCTTCCAATTTTCTGATGTTTAGTACTATCCAGTTTCTAAAATTTCAAGCTAAAATATTTCAAATCCAAGAACACACACATTTTATTTAACTAAGGGAAGAACCAACACCTGTTTAAAAATAATTATGACATAACTTTTACATATTTATTTATGACACTAGACAAAGCACCAGATTTACAGATCTATCAAACCAATTTAACTTTACTATTAAAATGTGTTTAAAAAATAAGACATGCACAGAAGTAACTATAATGCACAATGTAATCAGAACAAGGACCAAGAAAGACAAGCCAAATGCAATGGAAATGTATAAGAAGTAGAGACTACATTTCAAGCGATCAGGATAACCTGGATGAGGAAGCAGTATTTGCGGAACACCTTAAAGAAAAAGTAGAATCCTGACCTGCCCGACAAGGTAAGGAAACAGAGGACACTCCTGTCAGGGGAAGGGACTGGAACATGAGAGGAGGACACTAAGTGATAAAGCTGGAGGGCAGTGAAGGCTGGCACTGCCAGGCAAGGTTATCTGGGTGAAGAAGAAAGGGGTAGAAAAGCAAGGGAGAAAGGGTAAAGGAAAGGCACGGAAGTTAATGAGAATTTACTTCTTGTCAGGTTCTGTGCTTTCAGATATACTCACGACTTTTGAGAACTCACATCTCCATGTTTAAAACGAGAAGACCAAAGCACACAGTCACCCAACTCGGAATGGCAGAAATGGCTACAGAGTTCATAAATTATAGCGGTGAGATTAAAACAGAGAATTTACTCTAATTTTCTTAAAATTACTGCATGCTATCTTTAAATAGTCATATTACTTATATTTGATCCAAATAAACCTAAAAACCCTCTTTCTCAAGTTTTTGCTCTTAAGTGAAATCCACCAATGTTCTCACAGTACTCTAAACACCTATTTAGTTGTACACGGTGCAGTACATGTATGTATACACATCTGCCCACTTTCCTCAACCCGCTCCCTGAAACATGGTAAGTTGATTGATGTCAATGAAGTATCTCCATCACCTCTGTGGCCTCAATGCCTGGATCAGAGTAACTCTCGCAATATATTCATTGATTCCATAAAACAGAATCCAAGTCAGGGTACTGAAGCTAACATTCCCACCCACTCCAAAACTGGTGTCACCCTGCACAGCCATTATGAAAATCGAGGCAATGCCTTTATCCAGTTCTTGACATTACATATGTTCCTGGCAGCTCCTGGTTTATCAGAGGCCCTCAAATACAAAGAAAACCTGCTGATAGCACATTCTTTGTGGGAATGCATGTGTTAAGTTTACTTTAAATGTTGGGCTTAACATTGGATTGATTTTTGCACTAATAGTGTAATTTCCAGGTATTTGTTTTAATAACAAACAGTACTTAAAATGACTGCTGTTCAGCAGTAGGTTTATAGCTAATTAGAGGAGCATCTCACAGATGCACGCTAATGAGAGGGAGAGCTATTACTGATCGGAGTGCGAAAGTTTCAAGGATAGCATCATAAAAAGGCAGTTTGCTTAGTTCTGTAAATATATGTTGTTGACTTTATTTACAAGAGCCCACAGATTACTCAAGTGCATAATATGCCAGTATACTGGGTGAAATAAAAATCTCACTAACACGAGCACTCACTAAAGTGCTCTATCTGCTATTAAACTTTTATTAAGAACGGAGATAAAACAATTCTCTTTAGAGTAGGAATTAGAGTGCCTGCTGATGATCACTGAAGTGAATAAGGATGAGACAATAAGAGAGGGAGCCGTGTTCTCAAGGAAACCCCAACTGATCATGCCCATTGTGTTTCGACCTTGCCCTTCCCATTCCCAGTGGTACTTCAGGTCACTTCACATAAATGGATAACAGAACAGCTAAACGTCTTGGAGTGAGTGCTGCAGTGTGTGAAGTGACAAAGGCCACTCTTGGGATGGGTGTCTGAATGCAGGTTTTGTTGTTAGGACAGAAAGCAGCCTCAGAGGCAGAGAGCCAAGTATAACATTCCACGGTGAGATATGAGCTTCAGAGAAAGCCACGTGGTCCCCACCTTCCATAGGTCTGGGAATAGTGTGTGTGGACAGCGAACGGACAGCGAACAAGTAATGTCAGGGAAGACTCTGAACTGGACAAGCTACTTAGGAAGGAGCTGGGACCTGAGAAGGTGAAAGGAAAAAGCTGTTTTCATAACTAAAATTCATAACCATGCCTTAACCAAAACAAAGAGAAGACATTTCAATAGAGTAATTGTTTTCACTCCAGTGGTTCATTTTCTATTTTATTGGGAGTGATCTGACTGAATCAGTCAATGGTTCCAGCTTTGAAAAGATGTGAAGACGTGTTTAAATTTCTCAGTGAAACATACAAATGAAAACTTAAAGTAGACATACGATGAGAATGTTCACTTTACATGTAATATTCATATTTACGAATTTCTTACATATCAAATGTCAAAAACAGCACAATTGCTAAAAATGGAGTCCACCTAAGAACAAGTATCAGCTCAGTGCAAAAGCAGTGGCCAGGGAGGCCAGGCCACACAGAGAAAAGAGCACAACCCTGGAAGTTGAGCTGTGCTGAGTGTAAGAGTTGACATGGTCACCAACAGGCTGTGGGATTTACATCACATCATCAAGATCTCTGACCTGCAGATTCCTCATCCACATATTTTGGATAATAAAATGGACTGCTATGTGTTGCTTGTCTTTGTCCATTTGGACTGGAATATCAAAATGCCATAGACTGGGTGGCTTTATTTACAATTTTTTACAGATTTATTTCATAAAGTTTTGGAGAGCAGAAGTCCAAGATCAAGGTGTTGTCAGACTCAATGCCTGCTTGAAGGCCCGCCTCCTCATTGATGGCTGCCTTCTCACTGTAACCTCAAGTGGCAGAAGGGGCGAGCAAGCTCTCAGAGCCTCTTTTATAAGGTCACTAGTCTCATTCCTGAGGGCGCTAACCATGACCGCATCACCTCCATCATAAGGAAATAAAGGACAGTAGTAAGCACGGAGAATCCTCTGTTATAGGACATCTACCCCCTCTCCCTTAGGACTGCCACCATTCATTTCACTTGTCTATATGCTGTAATCACCCAGTACCTTGTTACTATTACTATTTTTAAGTTACTAGATCAACTAAGAATAAGAAAAATAAAATATTTATTTTACTTTTATTCATGTCTTTGCCAATGTTCTTTCTTCCTTTATGTCATAAAAACTTCTGATCATGTCATGTATTTTCCTTCCCCTCGAACATTTCTTTTAACATTTCTTGCAGGGCACCATCTGCCGTGATAAAATCCCTCAACTCTGTTTGTCTGAGAGAGGCTTTATTTTTCTCCTCATTTTAAAGGATAATTTCTCTGAGAATAGAATTCTACATTGGTAGAAAATTATTTTTTTCATTTCACTAAATAATTCACTCCATCCTTTTCTTGCTTACATGATTTCTGATGAGAAACACTAGGCAGTTCTTCTCCTTGCTTCATTATAGGCAAGGTGTCTCCCCACAGATTATTTCAAGACTTTGTGTTTGGTTTTTGAGTTTGAATATAATGTGCAAAATGTAGAATTTGGGGTATTTATCCAGGGTGCTGTTTTCTGAACTTTTTGGTTTTACGATCTGGTGTCAGTAATTAAAAAAATTCTCATCCATTATTATATTAAAAAATGTTATGCTCCTTTTTCTCTTTCTCCATATTCTAATTTTTGAATTATATTTATATTAATTATGTTTTACATATTACAACTTTGGAAATTGTCTCAGTTTTGGGATAATCTGTTCTCTCTTTCATTCTTTTTTTTTTTTTTTTGGTCTGAATTTCATTTGGGGAAGTTTCTAAAAACATATCTTCAAGCTCACTGACTTTTGCCATGGTCATGCTTAATCTACAGATGAGCTCCTCAAAGGCACTCTTCATTTCTGTTGCAGTGTTTTTTACTTTTAACACTTACTTTTGATTCTTTCTTAGTGTTCCCAAATTTTCCCCTTTATTAACTATCTGTTCTTGCATGTTGTCTACTTTTTCTATTAGTGTCCTTAACATATTAATCATAGCTATTTAGAATCCGTAATTCTAAAATCTATGTCAAAGTCATTTACTTCTGTCATAGCA
The DNA here is from genome assembly GCA_004026765.1 of Micronycteris hirsuta. Classification (NCBI taxonomy): domain Eukaryota; kingdom Metazoa; phylum Chordata; class Mammalia; order Chiroptera; family Phyllostomidae; genus Micronycteris; species Micronycteris hirsuta. The sequence continues at coordinate 99,561 of PVJI01002247.1, read as the reverse complement.
ATTACTGTACTTCTTGAGTAACCTGAGATACAATACTAATTTCATTTCTCCACCCTCAATTTACTTGTCTGCATTATTAGGTTAAGAATAGTACTCATCTCTAATACTTTTGAGGACAAAATCAGAGAAGTCATTAAAGGACTTAACACAGGACCTTGCACTGAATAAGCACTTGCGTAGTATTAGTTATTACTATTATTGAGGAAATAATTGATTTTTCTTATTTGCCATCCCACTAGACTCTGAACTCAAGTGCCTAGTATGGTATCTTACAAACAAAAAATACTTAGTTAATATTTTTGGAGCAAATAGTGAATAAAAGTGTAAATTCTAACATTTTTTCTTTTCTCTCCCTAGATATGCTTCTCATAACATGACAGAAATAAATCCTCTGCCAGTTGGTTTAATTCAGTGATCAGAATTCACTGCAATATCACCGTTGCTTGCTCTCTTACTGAACTCTTTTCCCCCTCAGACCTTGAAAGAAACTGCATTCCATCTATCACCCGAGAATTCGTGCCCTCTATTCTACTGGATAAAAGAAATCTAAACTGTAGAGTATATATATATTTTTCAGCCAACACATTTTTGGAAGTCAAAACCCTTCTTTTATTGAATTTCTAGCTGTATGCTCAATGAAAATTCTCAACTTGCCCCATGGATATTTTTTTTCTTAATGTTAGACAGTCTTCAGAATTAAAATAGATAAATTGCAGCTGTGAGGTGTCTGGTTAATCTGGAATCATAAAATTTACAAAGCAGAAAAAAATTTAACCACTCAGGATTAATTTTAAAAAGTCATTGAATTTCAAAATAAAAATGATACATAAATCATGCATAATCTGAATTCCAAATTAGTTACCTGAAGACACACAAGCAGTGACTGCTTTCAAAGACATTATTCCTGTTATTGTTCCGTAGCAATCACCCCTTTAGACTATAGGTGATTCAGCCTATATTCTATTTATTCTCTTCCCTGTTTATTTAAAAATATCAGCATAAACAGAATTGCTCTGGAAAAAGTCTGGTGAACGTGCCCAAACACACACACGAACTAAATTTGGTGTTCCTTCAATGGCACCTGTTCATCCTTTATTAATGCACTTACTACAATCATTCCCGTTTCACTTATTTATTTATTCATTCATTTATTTTTTATTATAAAAAGTAGTCCATTCTCTTTCTTTTTTAGAGATTTTATTTATTTATTTTTAGAGAGAGAGGAAGGGAAAGAGAAAGAGAGGGACAGAAACATCAATGTGTAGCTGCCTCCTGTGCACCCCCTAATAGGGACCTAGCCTGCAAGCCAGGCATGTGCCTGACTGGGAATTGAACCTGCGACCCTTTGGGTGGCAGGCCCATCTTCAATCCACTGAGTTACACCAGCCAAGGCTCCATTTCACTTTTGTTTGTCTTACCTACTAGAGTTTAAACTCTATGTTCAGATAACCACATCTATCTGGTTCTGTATTGTATTTCTAGTTCTTAGTATAGTATGAATGCTTAATTCACACACTAAATGAATAGATGAACGAATGAATAAAAATAATTTTTATTGTTTATTTATTTATTTTTATTAGGTATTGATTTCAGGTGTATAGTTTAGTGGTTAGACAATCATATACTTAACTGATTAGGATTCTATGCCTGCCTGCCTTCCACGTGACTATTTTGTAGATACCAATATGTGCCTCTTAGTCCATTCACCTCTTTAAATTTAAAATAACTTTTAAAATTGTGGTAAAGCTGAATACCTGGCCTTAAAAATATATAACTTTGGAGTTAACCTAAAAATGATTTTATAAAACTGAGATTTGTTTTTTTCTTCATACATTACATGATCTGAAAGACAAACATGTACAAATACAGCCAAGGGTTTGCTATTTCACCTCTATTTCCAAACTGTCACATGCCAATTTATTTTAGACACTTGGTCCAGATTGCAGAACATTATTTGACATCCACCTTTTCTTTCACTGAGGTAACTCTACAAACTGGTAGGATAGAAAGATGCCATCATTTCAAAGACTGTTGTGACAAAGATTAGCTACTTCCTTTTGTTTTCCGCACCCAGTGAAACCAAATTTAGAAAGAAGTTATTTCCAGAATTTATTTTATCCTTAACAATCATAGAAAAATGGACAAGATACTTCTTTAAATACATGTATATTTAAATACATAAAATAAAACTTTCAAAATACAAACATCTCCCAAAATGTTCTCAATAAGCAATACTACATTAACATGTGGTATTTTGCATTGGAAATACTGTGATTGCATGATTTAGACCAGTTTTCATACATGTGTGGGTAGAAGTAATCCTGCTTTAAGGATTTCATGTTGAACGTGCTATGTATGATTGCAGAATGTTCTAACGCTTGCTACGGTGTGTGGTTCTTTCTCCTCTTGACTGCCTTATAGTCTCATATATTGGTCAAAATCTTTAAGCACATCCCTATGTCACTCCCCCCAGTGCCATCTAATAAGTCTAATATTTGTAGATAAACAAAGAGCATTACGCGGCTGGTGGTATCATAGAGAATCCTTTCCTGCTACTCAACAGCTGTAATGACAAAATAAAGCCCTGTGAGGCCTGGCTGGTGTAGCTCAGTGGATTGGGTGCGGGCTGGGAACCAGGGGGTCCTGGTTCGATTCCCAGTCAGGGCACATGCCTGGGTTGCAGGCCGGGTCCCCGGTGGGGGCCGTGTGAGAGGCAATCACACATTGCTGTTTCAGTCCCTCTCTTTCTACCTCCCTTCCCCTCTCTCTAAAAATAAATAAATAAAGCCCTGTGAACCCAAAATCTTCCCTCCAAACTAAAAATCCCAATATGTTGAAAGGATAAAATTGCCCCAAGTTTCCCCAGCTTCTAACACATTTCTATAAGCATTTATTATACTGCAAAGTATTTATTCATATATGGACTGACTCCCCTGATGAAATAGAGCCCCTTGCATATATACTGTAGCTTATATCCTTTCTATCTATACATATCTCCAGGTTCTAGGACCACGCTCAGAACAAAACACAGTTTCAAGAAATGCTTCTTCAATGAATATACATTACAATCCTAACAATGCCTAACTACTATGCTAATTTTGTAAGAAGAGTATATCACAATTAGTTTACCTTGTGGTTGGCTGTAGCTCACAATGTAATATTTCCTTATGATCAATTGCCTTACATCTTTCATTTTGGCATGCCCTTTCTTGAGGAACGGCCTACTCGTCATGTATGTTGTTTACCTAGGAAAAGATAAGTAGGAGAAACCAAGACAGATAATTGGATCTGCTAAATCCAGTGCTCCTTTTTTAGCATGTAAGTTGAAAATAATTTCATAATGAAATTAAGATTCTTTCCCAATGGAGTAACAAAAATGTTTCTTGAAATTTTATAAAGCCATTGAAGAAAATAAGAGCACGAATCCCTTCCACAGAAAAGAAGTAAAAACACTAAACCAATCAAGATTAAAGATTTATTTTTTTCTAATCTTAATCAAATCACTCTCTATTCCAAGTGAACTAATATCTTATATTTCTTTACCTCTTTCACCACAGCTATGGGCTACAGAGGCCCCTCCTGTTCATCAGAAAGAAGTAAATGCTGTTCTCTCTCTCTAATTTTCCTTCTTGGCCTTTTTTAATTATTTCTATATGAAATTATCACCTTCAGACTTCTTTTATTATACTTTTATAGTATCTCCCTTATTGGTTGCATGAATTAAGCTCTAGTGCATATGCAATTGCCAATTAAATCACTAGCCCTGACCCCTTTTTCTAAAATCCAAACCACTTATCTATATATATCTGATAACACCACCTTCTGATGAACACCACCTTCTGGAAATTTAAGTCTATTCTATCCATAAAGGAGCTCATCATTTCCCATCTGAAGTCTTCTCTTCCTTTTTGTGTTTTTCATTTCAGTGTATGACACCATCATTTTTACTCATCAGCAAACTTGACAGTCATAAATGACATTTCTAATAACTTATCCATTATCCTCTCAACTTTATTCCTACCTTCAATTCTCTACTTTAGTTTATTTTACTTACCTACTACCACAGTACTCTCTAATCTACCCGTAATACATCTATCACACCTCCAATTATTTTCTATTCCATTATTAAAACCATCCGGTGGGGCGGAAGATTCTAAGAAGATGTTATACTGAATGTGACTCGTTACCACTGGCAGAAGAATGCCACACATTTACTAAATCTAACTAATTGACATATTGGGTTGATGGGAAGGCTAAATACCTCGGCTCATGTTGGGTTATGTTAAAGACAAATGGGTAGCATCTGGCCAATGGAATATGGATCAATAAAATACATATGACTTCTAGATTGGCTTAAAAATCTCTTACACGATAATCTACTCTTTTTAGTTTCTAGGTTTGGTGGCCATCACAGAAGAAAGGATCACAAGACTCTAAATGAGTGTATAGGACAAAGTTCTCCAGAGTCCCTGTTGGCCACAGTAAACATTCAATGCATAAGAAATATACTTCTTGTGCTACACTTCTACAGTATGTCATTTTCCAGCATTTGCCTACAGTAAAACTCTGTTCTTCCATTCGCATTTCCAACACATACGCTATTTTGTAGCTAAATGCCTACTGGGCCAGAAGGGCTGCTGTATGTCAGTGAGAACTGGGGCACTAAATATGCCTCAACAGAGAAAACATGTACAGGGCTTTCTCTCTTGTAGGTTGGGAAATGCTCGCAAGACCAGCAGGAGAAAGTACTAAGGTAAGAGTCAGAATCTGTTAAACCATTAAAAAGCTTGACCCTGAGAGATTCACGGGTAACTAGTGCAGAAAGTCAACATCAACAATCATCCCTGGACCCAGTGGGATGAGCTGAACACATACTCACAGTGCTTAAAACTGAAAGAATGTCAGAAAACCCAGGAGCAGGAAGAATACTTCTTGGGGGCTCTTAATAAAACCGGCATCCTGACTGCAGTGGTACCAAAAAGGTAGAGACTGCTGTGCCTTTCCATATTTGCAGAACCAAGTCACTTGAGGAACACAGTCAACTAGACCTATTCCCACAGAGCAGACAGAGAAAAATAACAACCCACCTAAGGAGGCACAGCAGCTATAAACAGGAAACTAGATAAAAAGAAATAAAGTCCATGCTTCACATGTTCCAGTGGCTACAGAAGATGCACAGGGCCACTGTGTAAAGTTATTCAGGTTGCTCTTTGCACAAGACACCTAATTAGTACAGCACATAGGACCTGAATCTAGCCCCAATGCGTTTGCTAAGCAATGTGCCTGATTAAGGGCTACATGCACCCAAAGGAAGGTATGTCTTTTTAATTAACAGAAAAACCGCTATGCCAGACAAGTTATGTACCCATGAAACTGAGCCACCAATAAACGGGAAGTGCCATTTTCATTAAGCTATAAAAAGGCATTGGGGGGGGGCAGGGAACTAATGGATCACTTTGTAAAATGACAGCAGTCTTCGAGTTAGATGGAAATAAAACACACACGCACACACACACACACACACACACACACACACCAAAAAAGAAAAAGAAAAAGAATGACCATACAGTCTTGATTTATAATGCAGCACTCATGCACACACACACAGATTATTCTGGAGTAAAATTATGACTTCCCAACTAAATACGTTTTACATTTAAATATGTCATTAACTCTTATAAAAGTAATGACATGAAATACTGAGCATAAGAAATAGCTCAAAACACATATATATACTGGGAGAACTCATGACCCCCCAAGTTAGACTTAGAGGATACATCTTGAAGAAATAAATTTCAAATGAGTCAATTTTATTCATTTATTCAACAATTTTTGAATACCTGTCATGTATGAGGAACTTTCCTGAGAATTTGGAATAAATCAGTGGACAAAAACAGACAAATAATCCTTGGGATCTTGACTGTTATATGCTAGTGAGGAGAAATATACAACAAAGAGTAAAAATAATAATATATATAGCATGTTAATAGGAATGAATTGGGGGTACTAAAAATTACATACTTTTGGAGAATTCAAATTGACAGCCCCTCCTTTTCTGCTTCTTATCCTCTTACCTTCCTTTCCTGAATAAGTTAAGTCTAAAATCACTAGGTAGAGCTGAGCAAGGTAAGTAGCCATATAAAAGGGAGAGAAATGTATGCCTAAAAGCAATGAGCACATCTAGCATGTAATCTTGGTCCTTACATATCTTTCTCCACCACAAGGAATCAGAGCTTCTTAAAGAAATAGGTGTACCAGGGTGGAGTCAAAGAGAAATTAAAAATATGCCTGTAATATCTTATTGGAAAAGGAACTCAACAAATGTTCAAAGAACAATGAAGATTCAGAAAAGGTCCAAAGAAGTGAGTAGAAAGAAGCTCTCACTAGCAAAATTTAGACAATTTAAGCAACAAAATAAATAATAAAAATAAACATTGCCGATTTAATGCAATAGGATATCATAAGTCCATATAAGGATAAATAAACTGTTAATTATTAATTAGGAATAGATTTTAAATTATCTTCTTGAAAAGTACTTATTAATTATAAAGAGAAAAGATTAACTGTCCAGGGAAGGAGCATGTCAAATGCCAAGTGATTAACATTAATATCACCAGTAGGAGACAAAGCACAGCTGTGTCCTCTTGACAGGATCCAATAAGAATAATATCACCACTGTGACATTGCCACCAAGAACTCTTAAGTATAATCTAATTACAAAAAAATCAGATAAACCAAATTGAGGGACATTCTACAAAATGAATGGCCTATAATCTTCCAAAGTATCAAGATCCTAAAGGTAAAATGTTTTTTTTAAATGTGTAACTGATCCTAATGGAAAGACAGGACAGATAAATGAAATGTTATTCTGGACTGGATCCTTTTGCTGTAAAGGTTATTATTGAGATAATAAAGAATATTGAGTGAAATTTGAAGATTCAATGGTAGTAATGCATTTATGCTAATTTGTTGATTTTGATCATTGCATATTGATAATATAGGAGAATGTCTTATAAAATAATTACATATTAAAGTATTTGGAAATAATGTAGCATAATGTCAGCAATTCAAATGATTCAAGAAAAATAAATTATTTGTGCATTAATTTCAACATTCTATATATAGGTTGTTTAAAGAGAAAAAAATTTTAATTAAAAATATAAAAATATTATGAAAGTAAAAATTTAGAATGTTAAATTATATAGGTCAAAGGTATACAAAGATATTATATATAAAATACCTTAGTAGTTTTACAATTAACTGTACTACATGTTTTTATACTTTTTTCTACCTGCTTTACCATCATATTCTTTGATAGCCTCTTCATCAAATAATTCTTGATATAATTTTCCTAGAACAGAAACATAAATTTATCTTCTAATAATGTTGATATTAAAAAAATAACTAACAACAAAGTTTCAACTTCAAAACTTGTTACAGATAATTAGAACCATTGTCAAAATTTTTTCATAAAAATTTTGCAACATTTTTATGCCACAGTGACATTTTATACCACAGTGTTATTTTGGGGAATGGATTTTTGGCTTTCTGTTACATTTGAATTTTGGTACAATCAATAATTTGGGGAAATACGTGCAAACAATCTGAAATTAAGGCATACAAAAGGAAATTTTAAATACATTTTTAAGTTACCACAACATTGTACTAATTTACAAACATATAGGATCAAATTACTTTTACAACACTGACTCATTAATAAGTATAGGTGAAATTTTGGTCATTGGAAATATTTTAACTTCAGGCCAGTTGACTGTGTTGGTGGCACTGCATTCCATGTCATCCAGATCCATGAGACTTCAATGAAACAAGGCATGTTATATAAGGTAAAATACAATGCAGTACATTGCAATGGTCACATTCAACACCCATATTCTCACACAAACATACTACTGTTTGTAGTCTCACTATTTATACACCAACATATAGACATTAATAAATTCTATTTTGTGTAATTCCCAAAAGAAAAACAAAAAAACATGATTGTTTTATCAAATATATTTCTCTGCTTCTAACCAAAACAATGCTTCATTTGTTCCTAGGTGTTCAGGAGAAACAATTACATTTACAATTACACTTAATAATTTAACCCATCTGATGATGGGAAGGCATTCCAACAGACGAGCTCCTTGCTCTGTGATCTTAAACTTGGCTTCCCTCCACTGCCAGTACGACACCAGTGCCAGGTGCTAAAGGATGGGAACTGTGAACCTACATCTTTGGATCACAGTGATAAGTAGGTTGATGCACTTGCGTAGCAGTTACTCATACAACAGGATGGTCAGAAATAATATAACAAAAATTCAACTGTGCAAACCAAATAAATGAGTGTATATCTTATGACTCTCCAAAAAAATGTACCCAATTCAACTTTCCCTCGGGCTGATCCCCCAACTCCCACAGCTATTCTGACACCAATGGAATTGTGGATAATTTTGGTGGGAGTAAAATCTTTGAGAAATGTCTATTGTGTGCCTGGTGCATAGACAGATAAGTAGATGATGATAGATAGATAGATAGATAGATAGATGATAATAGATAGCCCAACCATTGAGCTCTTAAGTTAGAATAAGATGAAAAGGAAAGGGCGAAGTAATAACAATAGACTCTCAGGGGTGATAATATACGTATATAGTAATAAAGATGCAATAGAAGAAACTAAAGATTAATAAAACAATGAGAATACCCTGGAATCCTGGATGGAAACTTTTACTGGTTTCCAGAACTATACTACCCATTCTATCTTAGCAAGACACAAGAGTTAAACAGGAGGGTTCACAGTAGTAGGGGAGAGGGACCTGCTGGAGATGTTTTACTAAAACTGATAAGAACATGTAATTATATGCTTACACATACAGACTCTTTCAGTGAATAGCAAAATAAGAAATACTTCCCAAATTATTTTACAGAAGCACGATAAACATGATATAGATAATAATGGGAAGTAATAGAGAAGAAAATTATAGCTCATTCCCGTACTCATGAACACAGAATCAAAAAAAATTAAACCAATTTAAGCAGAAATAATGTATCAATTTATTTTCAAAATGCATTATGACTAAGATGGGTTTATCCAATGAATATAAATGCTTTATATATAATAATGTCAACATAATTCACCACACTAGCAGATTAAAGGAGAAAAATTATTATCTCATCAGATATATTAAAATCATTTGTTTAAAAAATCAGCACCTATTTATGATTAACCATTTTAGGAATCTAGGAATAGAAACAAAACAATGTAACAAAGTCCATCTATTAAAAGTAAATTGCTAAAAACATACCTAAAGAAGAGGTCCCAGGAAAATTGTATTTAAAGTCAGGATTCAAACAGACATTACGTAGAGAAAAGATTAGTTGTTACCTGTGTTTAAGAGGTAGAGAAAAGGGGAGGAAGGTGGAGAAACCACAGAAAAGCAAGATGAAGGATACTTGGCCTGAAGAACATATTCTCTATCCGGACTGTATCAGTGACACTGTCCTGGTTAGGACATTGTACTACAGTTTCGCTAAATGTTACCCTTGGGGAAGCTGAGCAAAGGGCGAAGGGTTTTATCCATATTATGTTTCACAATTGTATGTAAATTTACAACTATCTCAAAATGACGGTTTAATTTAAAAATAAAAATATAATTAAAAAATAAAACATACATTATCATTACTGTCTCAGATTTTCTACGAGAATCCCTCTGATGAAGTCTGATTAAATAAATCATAAATGAATATATAAGAATTTAGAAAAGAAATAATAAAACTGCCATTATTTGATGATGACTACAAGTATCATAAATTTACAAGAGTTGAAGAACACAAATAAATAGACGAATTTATAAATTTATACTCCACAGCAATACATGTTAGAAAACATAATATTCAAAGGATGACATTTACAATAATACAAAAATAGTATACTGAAGCAATCTCATTAAAATATAAAATTATTATATGCTTTAATACTCATCATAAACAGCTAAAAGATAAATCTATAAATAGAAAAGTAAATTATTCTTATAAATAAGAAGACCCAATTAATTTTTTTAAAAGCCAGTACTTTCCCAAATTAATCTATACATTCAAAGTAATTCCAATCAAATTCCAAATAAGATCTTGACTAAGGATTAACAAACCAATTCTAAATGGTATGTAAAAAAGGCCCAGAATAATTTTAACTGTTTTGAACATAAGTGAGGTGATTTCAATACTTATTTTGAAGTTGCAGTAGTTAAGATTGTAAGGTTGTTACAGGATAGAGCATACTGGAACAGACCCACAGATGAAAGTCAACTTAGCTTATAACAGATGGTATTGCAGATTAGGGCAAATTATTCAATAAATGATACTGGGGGAAAATAATCATTCATAGTGAGAAAAAAAGAAAATAAACTGCGTTCCTATCTCATACCATGTACAAAAATCAAATTCTAGACAAAATATATTTTAAAAAGTAAAGCTGTAGCCCTGGCTGTTTTGGCTCAGAGGATTGAGCACTGGCCTGCAAACCCAAAGGGTCACTGGTTCGATTCCCAGACATGGCACATGCCTGGGTTGTGGGCCAGGTCTCCAGTAGTGGGTGCACAAGAGGCAACCACACATTGATGTTTCTCTCCCTCTCTTTCTCTCTCCCTTCCATTCTGCCTAAAAATAAATAAATGAAATCTTTAAAAAAAATAAAACTTTAAATTTTCAAAAGTAGTCAAGAAAGTGTATTTATGACATGGTGGTATGCAAGGGATTTTCAATCAACTCCCCAAAAACAAAAATCATAAATAAAAGTTGGACAAATATATCTACAGTAAAAAATGAAAATTTTTACACATCAAAAGTCACTTAAAACATGAGAATACAATCTATAGGCCAAAACAAATTTGTGTCCAATATGGATAGTAATACAAACAAATATGAAAGTGACTCATTAAAAATAGGACAAATGATACAGCAATTCACAGAAGAAAACTTCCACAAAAACCAATTAATGTTGAACAAATGTTCAACCACGTCAGTAATCAGAAAAATACAAATTAAAATGATATTATTTCTCATGCAATTATGTTGGCAACATTTTAAACATCAGATAATATCGAGGTATGGTGAATACATAGAACAAGAAGAATCCACATAGTTCATGGTAGTATACATCTGTTCAACCATTTTGGGAATAGTTGTCAATATCTGGTAAAGTTGAAAAAACATGCATCAGCCTACCAGTTTAATTCTAGAGAAAAATGTCATATATATGCACAAGTATATACAAAAGCCTTATTTGAAATAAGAAAAACAACCAATGGAAATAACTTAAATCTCTATTAAAAGTAAAAAAGCAGAATAAACCATAGGAAAGTCACACAATAGAATACATCGGTGATATACGAAGGTGGGCACAGGATGACTGCAATAAGCCACTGACTTTTAAATTGTTTAATTTCTGAATAGATGTAATATTGCGATCAAATCCATAATTTATTTCTTATTTAATTAGACCTTAACAATGTGCTAAACATATAATCAGCAGAGCAAGTTTTATTGTTACTACAAATCCTTTCACAGAGATGTCCCTGTTCAAGTGTTGAATGGGCAACATTGTTTGGACTTGATCTTTGATTCAGATCCTGCGAACTCATAAGGAACTTCGATGAATTATGAGAAACAGTGGATGTGATTCTTAGTGATACAAAAATACACAACACCACTAAGAGCTTGCGTGGCTTTCTCTGGCTGCAGAGAAGCCTCCCGTTATGCTTGACGGCTTTGTTGATGGCACGAATGCTCGTACAACCCACCCCCTTCAACAGAGAAGTATACACTACCACACACACACAACACTTCATTGCTAGAGAACAGAGAACAAACATTAAGAGCAAGCCCACTAATAAGCATGCAACCCCAAGAACATTTTTAAAAGATTAGTTCAAATAAGTGTCTGAATGAAAACACATCTCTCTCCACCTGGTGTGCCAACGTTGGCATCTCAAGTAAGCAGCATGCATTTTGAAGAGGGTAGAAGTCTTATTTTACACACAAGAGTAAGGTAATTTTATATCTGCTCTAAGAGTGGATTAAGTAGTTACAGACCATTGTTAAGCTACTAAAATAATCATGAAGAAGAATGGATGGAAGAACAGATCCTTGCAACAAACCCATGTTAATTACCCTTGCAGCTAGGAGATCAATTTGCATAGAGTCATTGAAGCCTGTCAGGTATGAATTGAACCACTGAGCTGCTACATTTGATAATCCAGCCCTTGAGCTTATTGTTGTTGGTGGGGTTTTTTTATTTTTTTCCTGAAGATGTTGTTTCAGCTTACCAGGCAGCGCTCCTCATATAAAAGTACTCATTTCTAATTAATTTGCTCCTGTATTTAACACATAATACCCACACACATGTTGTGACTTTAAGGAAATTATTTTAAAATATTATCAAAAGCACAGATATTAATTACATGCATGTAAGATGTATTCTAGTGCATGTATAGATTTGCAGGTGGCTAATGATAATGAGTCTGTATTATAAAAGGTTTTACCTATAGTAACAAATTTGGTAGTTACAGCAAACGTATGAAGTAGTTAAAACATGTCTCTCATTTTGCACAAAGGAAAACTAAGGCCCAGAGAAGTACTGTAAATTCACCAAAGTCACTCAATTAAGAAAATGGCAGGGTCAGGTTTGAATTCAGAAAGCAGGATTCTGAGAATATTCTTTGATCTATTCTACCTTGTTTCTCCTAAAAAAGACTACACTATGCTGTGTAGTGTAGTCTTATCCTAAGGAATAAGAAGCTTTCTATATAACAGTATTAATTTAAACAGAAACAGAAGCATTGGTACCCATGGTACTTAGTAATATTTATACACTGGCGTAATTTGTTCATTTCTAGATTTGAAAAATTAAATAACCTAAGAGAACTACCTTGGAAATGAGGAATACAGAAAACCAGGTGAGGGAAAAAAAAAGACTAAGAAAATGGATGGAAATCTTCGAAGGTTAATGATATTTTTTAATAAAATGTACCCCCCAAATTGACTTAGATAAAAATTAATTAATTTAAACAGCTAGCATATCCATACCTTAAATTAAATAATACATACCTTAAATTTAAACATTTATTCTATATTCTTTCACCAATATTTATGCATGTGTCTGTTATGTATTTCTGCATTCGTGACAAAGAAACCTAACTCAAATAAGCTTAAGTGTTGAACACTTATTGCAGCAAAGAACCTAAAGGCTAGGGCTGGAGCTTGCCACATAGTTGGCATAGTACAAGTAAGGATGGGAAAATATAAGCAGAGTATAGCTTAAAATGCAGCTACAGATGGATAATTAGGAAGAAATGTTACAATCTCTGAAATAAAAAGAATTACTGATTACACTCTCTAATGTGACCTCATGATACATAAATTCCTGTAATTTACATAATATTCTATTAAATTTCATAATTATACACATAAGACCCTGGCATACTTGTGAGATAAAAATCCCAACTGACTCTTGGTCATAGAAGTCGCCTGGTTGAAGTACAGGTGCAGGAAGAGTGAGTGAGCGCTAGAGCAGCCGGCTGACCAGGAACACCCAGTGCCCACCCACGATCACAGCACAGAGAGATTTTTCCACATTCACGACAACTGCGCTACCATAGTTTTGCCTCGCGCTCTTGTAGTTCAAGCGTTCTGAAATTTCAAGAACCCTAGAAAAGGATTTAGTCACCCAATACTGGGCCGAATAGCCATCAGTAGGTCCAACACTGAAGTTGCCTGACTGGGTTTCTAGTTTGTTAACTATGGCAAAATATATATAAATAATTACAGCAGACATACAGTTATAAGCCCTGTTGGGGGAAGGTAGGTTTTGCATGGGAAAAATTTTACTATATATGCAATAAACATACATAGTTGATTTGGGGAGAGAGAGTCTGACAAAGTCCAATTGGTGGCATCCTCAAGCCAAGTCCCCCTAAGTAAAAGTTCACACAGGATGAGGTGTTCTCCACAGGACATATCTGCTGTGAAACGGCCATCGTGCAGCTACACTTAGAGCCACGTAGTCCCAGCCTAAGGCACCCATACAAACTGGACTAGCAATGTGTTTGTAGTAAAGCGGAAAGAATTCTGTAACTTAAAAAAAAAAGTCAGAGCAAAGACTGAAACACTCACCTGCCAGATTCTCTGCAGGTATGGAACTTTAAATCGGTATTACAAATTGGCCCTCTGACAGGGAAGCTAAGAAGGTGACTCTAACACAACCCAGGTAAACAGGGTAAAACTTCAAGAAGAATCTGGGCCACTGCAGGGAAAAGATGGAAGGATTGGCATCCATACGTGAGGAGGTAGAAAAACATCTATGTGAACCAGAAAAGGAGAAAATGTCATTCTCAGCAGGCAGAGATAAGGGTATAATGTGCCAAACAACTTTTTACAAAAAGTTAAGTTTAAATTAAGTTTAAACTTAAAAGTTAAATTAAGTTTATCCACATGGAATTCTATGCAGCAGAAAGGAAGAAGGAGCTTATACCCTTTGCAACAGCATGGATGGAACTGGAGAGCAGTATGCTAAGTGAAGTAAGCCAGGCAGTGAGGGACAAATACCATACGATCTCACCTTTATCCGAATCATAACCAACAAAAGTAGAAAGCAAGCAAAACATAACCAGAGACACTGAAATTAAGAACAGTCTAACAATAGACAGGGGAGTGGGGAGGGGACAATGGGGAGAAGGGTTTTCAGGAATCACTATGGAGGGCACATGGACAGAACTAAGGGGGAGGAGGGAGGCTGGGGGGGGAGGGGGGGCTGGAGGGGAAGGGAGGAGGGGAGGGGAGAGGATGCAAATAACTGTAATTGAACAAAAAATAAAATAAATTTTTTTTAAAAAGTTAAAAAAAATTAAGTTTATCCTTCTAATTTTCAATAAAATATAGACCCCATGAGTCAAAATATGAATAATAAAATAAGAATATGGATTAAGACCACCTTTTCCTAAAGAAGCCTTTAGAATATTTATAAAAACTAATCTTTCATTAAGACACAATGAAAATAAACAAAAACACAGAAAGCAGATATAATACTGACAATCTTTGTCCCCAAAACAATAAAATAACAAATTAAAAGTAACCAAACAACAACAACAAAACCACCACAGTGGAAGCTTTTTAAAATTTCTCACATAAAATCCTAGAGTCAGAGAAAAAGTCAAAGGTAAGTATTTGTAATTAGAACGAACATTTTCTATCATATTATTCATAATTCAGAATACTTTGATTATTAAACAAAAATTACATTAAAATGAGTTTATTACCTAAAATTACATTCAAATCGATAAGTTTTCAGCAGACATAATAAACATATAATAATTAGAATTTTTATAACAATAATATAAAAGAAATTATCATTTTAAATAATGGGCTAGGAACAAATTTTAAAATGGTGATAAAACAGACAAATCTAGATATAGGCAAATAGAGGAATAGCTAGCTGCCAGGGAACAATATTTAGTGGGAGATAAAAGTATATGGATTAAATGTTAAGTAGAAAGGAAATTGTTTATAAAAACAATAAGCACAGTTTAAGTATATATATGCATAAAATGATTTAAAATATTTATTTAATAAATATAGGATATGTATTTCATATATTATCTTTTTTGCATGTTTTTCTATATTTTTCTAATACATAGGGACAGGCTATAATACTGGGGTAAGCAAAAGTAGGTTTATAGTTGTGAGGACAAGAAACAGAGTTTATTCTTATATATTATTTATTAATTATAATTATAATTACACATTTTCCATATGAACAACTGTAATCCTACTTTTGCCCACCTTTGTATATTGGCAGACAAATAAACATATAAACCACTCACAAAGATCCTGATTCCATGAACTGAAAACATAGATACAGAAATTTGGAGTGTAGAAAAGGAGACCTTAATTATGATAGTCATCTGCTTGGTGTACTTTATTTGAATCAGCCAATCACACTGTTTTTCTAAAACCCCTCGACAGGTTTTAGTAGAACTGAGAAAATAAATTTTCCTCCATGACAAAAGGAGCTTGAAGAACATACTATTTCTTGTGTAAGTGGAAAGGAATGATCACACAAATAGAAGAATATTGAGAAATTCCTAAGATAAATACAACAGAATATTAGGAAGAGCTGAGAGAGAAATTACTCATGTGATCTTGCATAAGTTACTTTGTTTTATATTCCTCCGTGCTTCTACTGACTAATTTATAAAATCGGATAATCACACAAATGTAACTCAAGGATAAACGTTTCCACCTCTTTTATTGGTCTCTTTCTCTATATATAAGGAAAGGCTTAGGTTGTTAGGCAATTTGTCATGTGTCTGCTCTATGGCCGCCACTTGTTCAAATCTTGTTCCTCTCTGTTCCTCTGTAGATCACCACTCACTAGCTACCACTTTCAGTCTAGCCAAGCATGCACCATGGAAATATAATGAGAGCTATACATGTAATTTTATATTTTTGTAACCATTATTTTAAAAATAATTTTTTAAAAAAGTATTTAACCAAATATTTTCAAAATATCAGTATTCCAACAATCTATTTAAAAATATTGAAAAACTTTTTTCTTCTACTAAGTTTTGTGATCTGGTGTACATATGATACAATGCATCTTAACTCAGATTAGCAGTAGTTCAAGTTCTCAGTAGAAACTGTGCCTACTGTGCTGTATGGTTGGTGCAGCTCTAGAACCTCTCCCTGTTTTTCATGTGTGTCCTCCTCTGCCCTTTCTCTCAATCGTATTTGGAACTCTTCATTAAATAACAATTTCTGACTTACCTCCAGGTCTCTCCAAATAAAGCTCTAAGTTTTATCAGAAAGGGTTCAAGGAATCTAGGTGGAAATGTAACATATGAGGTAAGTAAAATAAAAGAATATACACAGAATTCTCTTTTCTTGTCAGTGGCCCTCCTATTATCCCACAAGCATGCTCAAAATTATCTTTGCTGCTCTTGCTGATGATCTTTATCTTTCCTAAAATGTCCTCTCAACCTTCTTCCTCCACACAAGTACTAGTTGTGTCAAAGCGCATCAGAGGGGTATTCCATGATCAAAGACTGAGCGTGTTAATTTCAGAAGGCATTGTTCATCTTTACAGTTTAGCTCATTACCTCATCACATAAAAAATTTTTCATTAAATATCACTTCACAAAAGCATATGAGTAATAAGTTAGTATCCCAATTTGACAGATGAAAAACTTGAAGCTGAGAAATATTAACTGGTTTGCCAAAAGTCACACAGCTAACAAGTAGTAGTATAGGGCTTGTCAAACTCCTAAAGCTAAAGCACACTATGCTAATTGGTAAGCATAAAAGCAATACCTTTTATTTCCGCATTAGGTAAAGTGTTTTTTTAATCTTTTATGGTTTATGTTACAGTTGTCCCATTTTCTCCCTTCTGCCCCCTCCACCCAGCACACCCCTTACTTCCATAGTCAGTTCCCACACAGTTGTCCATGTCCATGGGGCCTTCATGTGTGTTCTTTGACTAATCCCTCATTTCCCCCATCTCCTATTACAGCTGTCAATCTATTACACGATTCCATGTCTCCAGTTATATTTTGTTCATTAGATTATTTTATTCATCAGACCCCTCTTATAAGTGAGATCACATATTTGTCTTTCACCAACTGACATATTTCATTTAACATAATAGTCTCCAGTTCCATCCAAGCTGTCACACAAAGGCAGGAATTCCTTCTTTTTTTTTCTGCTGTTGCTGCTGCATAGTATTCCATTGTGTAAATGTACTATAGTTTTTTTTTTTAAATTCAGGATTCTGCTAATAGACAGTTAGGCTATTTCCAAATTGTGGCTATTGTAAATAATACTGCTATGAACAGAGGGGTGCATTTATTCTTTTGAATTGGTGTTTCAGGGTTCTTAGGGTATATTCCTAGCAGTGGCATTGCTGGGTCAAAAGGCGGTTCCATTTTTAATTTTTTGAGGAAATTCCACAGTGGCTGCCCTAGTCTACATGCCCACTAACAGTGCACTAAGCGTCCCTTTTCTCCACATCCTGACCAGCACTTGTTTGCAGATTTTTAATGATAGCCATCCTGGCAGGTGTGAGGTGATATCTCATTGTGGTTTTAATTTGCCGATCTCTGATGCCTAGTGACATTGAGCATCTTCAGATCTAGAAAAAATATTCCAAAAATTTATATGGATCCAAAAAAGACCCCTGAATAGCTTCAGCAATCTTGAGAAAGAAGAACAAAGTTGGAGGGATCACAATACCTGATATCAAACTAAGCTACAAGTCCGCTGTAAGCAAAACAGTCTGGTACTGGCATAAGAATACACGTGCAGATCAATGGAACAGAACTGAGATCCCAGAAATAAACCAATGTCTTTATGGTGTATTAATATTTGACAAAGGGGGCATGAGCATACAATGTAGTAAAGACAGTCTCTTCAGTCAATGGTGTTGGGAGAACTGGACTGGTACATGCAAAAAATGAAACTAGACCACCAACTTATACCATACACCAGAATAAACTCAAAATGGATAAAAGACAAATATAAGTCGAGATACCATAAAAAATCCTAGTGGAAAACCTAGGCAGTAAAATTTCAAATATATTTTTGCCAATATATCTCTTAGGGCAAGGGAAATAAAGGAAAAAAAAAAGCAAATGGGACTACATCAAATTAAAATGCTTCTGCATGGCTCTTTAGCCACCATCATCAAAATGAAAAGAGAACCAACTGTATGGAGAACATATTTGCCAATGATACATTGGACAAGGGTTTGATCTCCAAAATATATAAAGAACTTATATGACTCAACACCAAGAAGACAAACAATGGGCAAAGGACCTGAATAGACACTTCTCCAAGGAGGACATACAGATGGCCCATAGTCCCATGAAAAGATGCTCAGAAATACCTTTTTGATAAAGACAAGACTAAGGGCCAGGAGTTGAGTGTATGATACTTTCTCATACTCTTACTTTAAAGCAGAGTAGTGACAAGAATAATAATGTAGGGGAAAATATGCTATAATGATGCTATAGGATTCTTTAGAAAGAAAAAGTCTCTTCAAAGACACCATTTCCAGCTGAGCCTTTGGGCAGAAAACTTAGTTTTCATTTTACAAATGATAGCCACAGACCATGAACACCTTTTTAAACGCTATTTTTCAAGGCTGAGAGCAAGCGGTCCAATTATAAAAGAATTGATCTTGTTAAACTTATTCTTAAATTTTTTATTTCCCTCCCTGGTTAATTCAATTTCCCTTCAAATGCATGAATCACCAAGACATAATGTGAACATTCAGCCACAACCGAAGAGGATGTTACATTATGTGGATGTCCCCAATAAAATGCAGACAGAACAGATTGAGCAGGGTCAAATGAAGCTCACCTAGCTGCCTATCTAGAGCAGCCATTGTTGTTACTCTTTTCTTGTCAGAGAAAGACAAATACCATATCATTTCATTTATATGTGGAATCTAATGACTAACATAAACTAACAAACAAAATAGAAGCAGAAAACAGACTTGTAGATACAGAGAACAGACTGACAGCTGTCAGAGGGGAGGGTGGTTGGGGGGTCTGGATAGAAACAGATGAAGGGATTAAGGGAAAAAAAGACCCTCACAGACACAGACAACAGTATGGTGATTACTGGAGGGAAAGAAGGTGGGGGGAGGAAGGAGACTTGATTTTGGGTGGTGACCACACAATATAACATATAGATGATGTATTATAGAATTATACACTTGAATCTTACATAATTTTATTAACCAATGTCACCCCAATAAATTCAATAAAGGCTTTAAAAAGGACTTTACAAAAGATTTGTTATAATAAAAGTGAATACACATTTCTCTTTGCTTATTTAAATTTGTTACCAAAATGATAAATTTTAAAAGCGGAAGGAAGCTGAAATTTCTCTGTGCTTACCACCACGGGCCAAGAATTGTGCTGGGAAATTTCATCTCAAGTAGTTTCCATGACAACTCTGCTACAATGTGTATTAGCAATCCATTTTTACATATGAGGGAAAATAAAGCTCAGAGAAGTTAGGTTACTAACCCAAGTATGCACAGTTTATCAGCAGCAGTAAATCAAGGATTTGAATGAAGACCTATCTGACTTCAAAGTCCTTCCTTGTTCACTAACACCAAAGCTTTCAGTTTCTTCATCACTTGTAACCACAGGCAAAAAAGCCAAATATTCATAAACATAAATTGACCTAATAATATCATAAAATCCAAGTTTTAGAAAAAAATCAGAAAAGTTAGGATTTGAAGGCTTTTGAGGTATAGAGTTTTGACAGTAGAGGAAGTAGGGAATGAGTCATTTGCTCTTGTTTCTCAAAGGAAAGGGAAACAAACCAGGCCCCAAAGACTTTCTTTTTCATCAGGATTTTGCTCATGAAATATTTTGGAATTGTCTTCTTCCTTACCCCCTACCACTTTAACCCAGAAATTTCTGACTGCACATTTGCTAAAGGGGCTTTACTATGGTAACCTTCAGGCCTACACAAAGAACACAGTCAAAACAAATAGCTCTCTTTAAATGTCATTATGGGGAGTAAAGTTCTATGTGGTGTATTAATGGGCCTCCCACAGCTAAATCCTAGCATACCACTTTGAAAAACGTCCCCTGTGGGTATTGCTTAAACCAACAAAAGTAAGGGAATTTGAGAGTTAAAAGACAACTCCTTCTAGCTCTGGTGAAAATTAATAGAAGACAGAGTATATGAATAAAGAAGTTAGGATCAGGGAAACATATTAAATTTGCTTTGTTTTTTATCCTTTATAAATGTTAGTTTAATGTGAAAGGCCTACAGTGAAATCCAGCTTTTATTTTTGTACATGCAATTACCTAATTTTTGAATTTAATAAATCATTAGTAGAAGTAAAAATCTGCCTTTGGCTTAAGAAATATTAAAAAAAGAGAAACATATATTTCTTCCCCAGCTATCAGGCAGTATTCATAAAAGATCAGAACAATGCCCTAAGTAAATAATATACATAATATTGTTTACCCAGCATGCATTGCTTACTTGATAAATATGTTGGTTGCTCATTTTTAAAAGAACTTATTAAGGAGTAAGAAATTTCCAAAGCTTATTAAGGAATTACTTGGCATACCTAATAGATCTCTAGAGACAATTTGACTCATGATATAAGTGCATCTTAAGGATAGCACTGATGTATGGCCAGAAATCTTCATGAAAATGTTTTAAAGCTTCACCAGTTCTTTATTAAACACACAACTTATTTGCTCTATTGCATCTTTTTCAAGGCAAAGGAATTAGTTCTTGTTTTACTTCCCCCTGCCTGGAGCCCAAGGCAGCTAGCTTTAATCTGTGCTCTGACTCCCTAGGATAGCTGAGAAACTTCACCATCTATATCCAACAGGAAGAAAAACTGACATTGAGTATAATCAGCACCGGCTACAACCAGGATGTTTATGACATGGCTTTCAGGGCTTTAAACTGTCTCTCCTTTGTTCTCACTCTTCTTTCTTCCACACATCTCTCCACCAACTCTATTTCTAAAGGGGCCTCTGCAAAACCAAATTTAAAAAGTATCACAGTTTAACCATGTAATACCCAACACAATGAGGAGTACCTGGAAGGTCAGTTCTTTTTGTTATTAGATGTTGAATGTGAACTTCTAAGTCCTACATCTAATAGGTCAAATTAAAAATAAAAGACGTCCACTTCCTAAAAGGTAAGTTGTGATTTCTTTTCTGGAATTGTCCTCCACTACCAATTTCTAAAAGAGAATTACCAGAGGAAACAAGAGGAACTACCATATTATTTTCAAATTGTCTACTAGATTAACTCTGAAGTGATAACAATAGGTTTGGTGCAGAATCCGTGCCCAAATTGTACCTACCAGTAAAGACCACAGCATGGCATGCTAAAGGCAACAAGTGTTTCTTTGTAAATATTTTGATATTAATTATTTAAGAAAATATGAAATCTTTTCTTATTTAAGAAATATGCCCGGCTGGTGTAGCTCAGTGGATTGAGCGTGGGCTGGGAACCAAGGGGTCCCGGTTCGATTCCCAGTCGGGGCACATGCCTGGGTTGCAGGCCAGGACCCCAGTGAGGGTCATGTGAGAGGCAACCATACATTGCTCTTTCTCCCTCCCTTCTCCTCTCTCTGGAAATAAATAAATAAAATCTTTAAAAAAAGGAAATATGGAAAACATTCAGAAATAAAGCCAACTTTTATGTGTCCATGGTGCCCCTCTATAATAGCAAGAAAATGGGTTGAGTTCATCTCTCATTGACATAAGACTTAAACTTGTGTTAGCAGGTAGTAAGCAGGAAGAGAACCAGATCAATATCTGGGCCTTAGCTTCATCTGATCCTTGATTCTGGTTATTTTATCTCTCAGAACTTTTTCTTTTCTCAAACATAATAATGATGATACATATCTTATAGCATCTGCTGTTAAAATCCAATTATATAATATTCACTTATTTAACAAATGCTTATTATGTCAAGCAAGGTCCAGAGGATAAGATGATGAACTAAACCATCTATTTTTATAAAGCTTATATTCTAGAAGTGGCTAAGAAAATGAAGTTAAAGCAAAGTATGTATGCATGTGAAAGAGAGAGAGAAAGAAAAAGAGACCGAGAGAGAAGGAGAAAAGGAAAAGAGAGAGAAAGAGGGAGAAATAGAAAAGCTGGTAGAAAACCCCATTATAGAAGTAACCAGTAACAGAGCAGTGTTGAGTGGCTTTGAAATGTGTTGCAATGCGTTGGGAGTTAGTTGAAGTTAATAGTAGCAGAAAAGTCACATTATTTAATTTACCTTTGGAAAAATCAACTCTATCATCTTTGTGAAAAAATAAGATAGGTGGATCATGTGGGAGTCTATTGTAAGAGTCCTAGCAAAAGATGCTGGTGTCTTGGACTAAGATGTTAGTGCTAAAATTCTTTAGAGATTTTTAAATGTGAGGTATGTTTTTAAAGGTTGAGTCAACAATCTTTGCAAATTAATTAGATCTGGGGTAGGAAAGAAAGAGAACCTATCACTCTTGGCCTGACCAAGGGGGTGGATGCTTGTGTCTAGATACAGATAATCACTGGTGCTCATGAGGCTTAAGCTCCTTGTTTGCACACAATCTCTCTAAGGGACTCTAGTCTGCATCCTAAAAGTGTATTCACATGGTTACATGTATATTTTTATACTGGGTTGGCCAAAAAGTGTGTTTGTTTTTCCATTAGATGGCCCTAGTAACACTTAGTTGTCTTTAACTTCATGCAAAACAATTTTGGTAGATTGTATTGTGACAGCTGTCATATCAGAGTGCATTTTTTTTAATTATCAAAATTGGTGAATTTTTGTGTAGACATTTTAATATTGAAGATGGAAGAAAATATGTAACATTTTCAGCATATTATGCTTTATTATTTCAAGAAAACTAAAAATGCAACTAAAACACACACAGAGTTGTGCAGTGTATGCAGAAGATGTTGTGGCTGATAAAACATTTCAAAAGTCATTTGCGAAGTTTCATCCTGGAGATTTCTTGCTGAACAAAGCTTCATGGTCAGGTAGACCAGTTAAAGTTGATAGCAATCAAATCAAGGCATTAACTGAGAATAATAATGTTATATCATGCATGAGAGAGCTACATACTCAAAATAGCAAATCAATAAAGTTATTGGTGAAAATGAAAAATGTGACTTTTATTTTATGGCAATAAGCGTACAGACCTTTTGGCCAACCCAATACTTTCCAAAGCTAAAATAGATTACTTGTGATTGAATAAAACCACTGTCTCCTCACCCTGAGCCACAACTCCTTGCAAGGGTCTGTTGGTATGGCAGTGGTTGTAAACTTTTCTGGAATCCAGCTAAAAGGAAGTTAATTGGGGGACTGTTGTGGATTGGAGAAAATGGCTCCCAGTAAAATGTTCCTCCCTTTGTCTAGACCCCTTTGCAATGTAACTGTATTGCTCTCCTTACCAAGAAGTAGAGTCTATGTCTCCTGAGACCCCTTGAATCAACTGGTCTAGTGACTTGCTTTCACCAATAGAATGTTGTAGAAGTGAAATCTGAAAGCCCTGCTCTAAGATGACTTGGAGTTTCCGCTTTCAATCTTCGCATGCAGATTGAGACCACATAGAAATAAAGAGTACAATGAATGGGATATCATATGGAGAAGGAAGCCACACAGAGGACAATCCAGGTGCCCAGTGTGGCAGCACCAACAAAGCCCTCAGTCCCACTCAAGTCATCCCAGAGAGACACCACATGGAGCAGAGACAAACCATCCCTCAGAAACCTCAAATATCCAACACCTAGAACTGTAAGCAATTAAAAAGTTACTGTTTTAAACCACTCTATTATGGGATGGCTTTTTATACACGGTAATAGATAACTAATATAAGGATACATTAGCTTGGTTTCAGTAGGATAGATTTTTGTGGTTTGCGGTCACTTGAATATATTGTTAGGTCATTGCTTCCTCTCCGTGTGCAGCTCCGGGCTCCAGGAATAATCTCGCCACCCACTGCGCTGACTGTCCTGGCATTGTGACACCAATGTGCAGGGCCAGAGATGCCACTGCACAGTGAATGTGCCCCGTGGTGTCTGGCTCCCAAACCATGTGAGCATTGGAAGAAAAACAATGCTGAATTCGACCAAGCCAGAATAAATGTGAGAAAGAAATCTTCTAAGCATCGTTGTGTAAAAACCTCAGTAGAATATTGGGTTCTTATTAATGCCAGATCAAAATAGAAGTTTCTGAAAATGTAGCATATACATCATAAATTTGCCATGTATTTTTTCTTTTTTAATGAGAATTTCTCACAAAGCAATTTACTTGTCATTCTGTGCTTGTAGGGCACAAACCTGCATCAGAAATTAAAAAAAAAAAAACAAGTATATTTGCAAATGCTCATAATTTTTTAAAAAGCTTCAAAGTTTTATTTTTGTGATGATAATTTCTGTTACCACAATTTTTAAAATTTCTATGGCATTATTAATGACAATTGTGAAGCTAAAATAAGCTTTTCTAAACTATCATGAATTTAAATTTAGTTTTAATTTAATTTTTAAAAATTAAAACCTAGAATAATTTGTGAAGTCTTTGATTTCTCAGAGTCATTTTAGGTTTACAGAAAGACTGGGAGGAAGACATAAAGATTTCCATCTACCCCCTTCCCCACACACGCATAGCTTCTCCCATTATCACCTCACTCACCAGAGTTGTATTTGCTACAATTAATTAATCTTCATTGACACATTATTATCACTCAGAGTCTATAATTTAAGTTTTTCTCTTGGTGTTGTTTGTCCTATGGGTATGCTCAAACGCGTAATGCCACATCCCCACCACTGTAGTCTATGACAGAATATCCTCACTGCTCTAAACATCCTTTGTGTTTGGCCTGTTCATTCTTTACCCCCACAACCCCAGCTCCTGGCAACCACTTATCTTTTTACTATCGCCCTAGTTTTGTCTTTATTAGAACGTTATCTAGTTAGAATCTTACAGTATATAGCCTGATGGCTTCCTTCTCTCAGTAATATACATTTAAGTTTTTCCTGTGTGTTTTTGTAATGTGGTATCTGATTTCTTTTAATCGGAATGATATTCCAGTGTCTATGTACTACTTTTTATTTATTTATCTTCTCATCTCCTGCGGGAAATTGTGGTTGCTTCCAAGTTTGGGCAATTGTGAATAAAACTGCTTAAACTTTGCATATACAGGTTTTGTGTGGACATAAATTTTCAAATCCTTTGAGTAAATACCAAGAAGTCTGATTGCTAGATCATATAGTAAGAATATGTTTGGTATTTCAAGAAACTACAAAACTGCTTACCAAAGTGGCTGCAGTATTTTTCATTTCCACCAGCAGTGAATGAGAGGGTTCTGTTGTTCTGTGCCTGACCCAGAATGGGGTGGTGTCAGGGTTCTGGATTTTTGACATTCTATTAAAAGGTGTAAGGTGATACTTCATTATTAGTTTAATTAGCATCATTCTAATGACATGGGATGAGGAGCATCTTTTCATGTGCTTATTTGCCATCCATATATCTTATTTTGCAAGGTATTGGTTAAGATGTGTTTGTCCACCTTTAAAATCAGGTATTTGTTTTGTCATTATTGAGTTTAATTTTTTTTTCAAATTTTTAAATGTTTAAATTTTAAAGAATGAGCAACACTAAAGGAAAGAATGAATTATCTTCCTAATGTCTCTATAGGAAATACTATAGACTATTGCCATATATACAAATAATCAAAAATATGCAGCTAAACTATGAAAGACATGGAAATGTTTTGGATAGCTGATTCTTAAAAATACTAAGTTTTTTCTATGATTTTTATACTTTTGCTATATTTTCAGCCTTTTAAAATTTATAAATTCTTATAACCTCTTCTTCAAAAGAAACAGTCATTTTGTTAATTTATTTTAAAAGTATAAACTTTGGGGGTTTTTTGTTTAAAAAAGCTCTCTGACTCCATGTGCCCCAAGTCTCAAAAAGTCAGGCTACGACCTTGCAGCCCGCTTTGCCACAACTGGAATGCTGAAGAATGTATTAAAGGACTTTGAGAATTGTAAGGTACTATCTAAACATAAAATCTTGCCATTTTTATATTTTCTTTCCAAAGGACACTGGATAAATCCCCAATGTATACAGTAGCTGAGGGGTCACAACTTTCCAAACCCTTAAAGGACAAGGGCTCACTTTGGCTGTCAAGGACCCTACTCCCGTACCTGGGGGATTTGTACGTGTGCTGGGCTACACAGTACTAAGGGGAAAGTACAAACAGGACTGACAAAATCTGGGAAACAAGCAGCCAGTAAAATTGTCAGATGACCCACAAGCAATGGCCCAGCTGTGACGAGAGGAGCCAGCACAGACCCGCAGCACTGCTGTGACAGGTGCTCTCTTAACAGACTGATGGTGGCCAGAGGGGAAGTGCGGACTGGGTAAGCAGGTGAAAGGATTGAGAAGTACAGTTTAGAAGTTACAAAATAGCCATGGGGATGTAAAGTACAGCATAGAAAATATAGTAATTCATAGTGTAATAACTACTTACTGTGCCTGTTGGGTACTGAAAATACCAGGGGGAACACTTTGTAAAGTATGAGACTGGCTAACCACTATGCTGTACAACTGAAACTAATACAAACTAATATTGAATGTTGCAAAAAATAAGGCAGTAGATGGTGAGGCACAGGCCCTGCTTTCCTTCCAACAATAACTGCTGCTCCACAGCATGTCAATGACAACTTTGCTCCTCTCAACTCCCAATGATTTTTAATAAGTGCTTCAAGAGCCTATTTGGAAGTTTGAAAACAAAAGAGGAACGCAACCAATTAACCAACAGAATAATGATTGATGCTTGCTTTTCCCTTTTCTGCTAATTTCTAATTCTCCTGGGACAAATGTAGAAAGAAAAGTCATAGACAAAGAACTGAAGAAGAAAAACCCAAAGGTTAATATATCAATATGCAAAGCTATTCTAACTCCAAGAAATTAATTTCACCACTTATACATGCATGCCCATAAATATCAGAAAAAAATAAGGTACAGTTTCACTTTCCCTGGTTTCCCTTTCAGCAGTTTCAATTAACCATGGTCAATCATGGTTCAAATATATTAAATGGAAAATTCCACAAATAAACAACTCATAAGTTTTAAATTGCAATCTATTCTGAGTAGCCTGATGAAATCTCATGCTCTCTACCTTCATACAGCCCCATCTCACCAGGGCACAGATCATCCCTCTGTGCAGAGCAGAGCATCCACGCTGTACGCGCTACCCACCCGTTAGTCACTTAGTAGCCCTCTTGCTTACCAGGCTGACTGTAGTGCTAGTGCAGTACTTATGCTCAAGTAACCCTTATTTTACTTAATAATGGCTCCAAAGCACAAGAGCTCTGATGCCGACTTTTGGAGAGAAGCCCTAAAGTGTTTCCTTTGAGTGAAAAGTTATGTATGTATAGAGAAAAAGCATACCATACAGGGTGGACCAACATTGGTTTATAGTCATTCATAATGAAACATATGTAATACAAGAATAAATAACAATATATGAATAAACCCTTGAGTCCCTCACAACTGTGATCCTATATTTGCCCACCCTGTGTATTCCTATGCAGTTTGGTGTTACCCACACGCCTGATGTGGGTAAGGGTGAGCCACTGTTATCGGACATGCCCCAGGACTGCATTAGAGAAACGATGTGTTTGTAACAGCTAAAAAGCAAGTTTCTAAGTTTTAGGTACCTTCTTTTTATTTAATGTAATTTTTTAAAGATTTTATTTATTTATTTTTAGACAGAGGGGAAGGAAGGGAGAAAGAGAGGGAGAGAAACATCAATATGAGGTTGGTTGCATCTCACACCCCCTACTGAGGACCTGGCCTGCAACCCAGGCATGTGCCCTGACTGGGAATCAAACCAGCGACCCTTTGGTTCACAAGCCGGCACTCAATCCACTGAGCTACACCAGCCAGGCCAGGTAGGCACCTTCTTTTTACAATTGCAGATAATATAGTTTCAATATCCATTCCCCCTTTCTGAACTGGTTCCTGTCCTCCAGGACAGTAAACTGATCTCATCAGTGTTTTGTCTCATTATTCTTCTCCTGGAATATCTATCAAATTTCTAAGAATATTTGGTCATCTACTATTTTTCTTTTTTTTTTTTTTTGGGAAAAAATCCTTTCCTGGATCCCTCTTCAATGTTAACTGACTGGAACATACAGAGTAATGAATCTATAAAAAGGAAAAAATAAAATATCTGAGTTTTCTATGGTATTATATCAACCTGAAATATAATTAAAGATTTACCTGACTTTTAAATATACCCTGTATATTATTGCTAGATTTAAAACATAATTTCTATATGTTTAAAATTAAATAATTAAATATATTTTGTACCAATAGTTCTAGTGTTTTCTATTCCTGGTCATAAATCTAGTTGCTCACATGCATTTTAATAAAATTTGGGGTTTCTTCTCATAATAACTGAGAAGATATTATTCCCATATGCTTCTAGGGTATTGGTCATTTTTCCGAAGCATTTACTTGTTTTCTAAAGGCAATGCAAAAATGCAGATTTGTTCAGAATATAAAAACTAAGTTCACTAAACCTTATAACCTGAAGAACACATTAGATACTAATTAATTACTATATTCAAATAAAACACTAGAGGTTCTGTATGTACTAAATCTAACCCATTTAGTACAATGTAACTCAAATTCTACTTGATTTCCTCATACCAAGAAAAAAGTTAATCATTTATTAAGAAATAAATACAATAAATGTTATTAAGATGGTAGCTTCACATTTTCACAAGACTTTGCTCTTCAGACAAATCTTTAAAGGTTCTAACAAGCATATTACAAAAGTAGGTTTGCATCAATATGTGCAAAATCTATATATTTTTTACCAAATCACTTCAAAGTAGGTAGACAGATGCATTGCCTAAGTTAGCGAAACTATGATGACAAGATAAAAACGTTCTGTTAAAGATTTATATCACTTCATAAGAACTTGGGCTTTTAATTTTAAAATGAAGATTTTTAAATATTGAAATACAGAAACAAGATAACAACAAACTATTAAAATCCGGGAAAATTTAAGAGCAAAACAATGTAGAATAAAGTTGTTGAGCATAAGCTATGATTAGGAAATTTTTCACTTTATTTATTTACTTACTTAATTACTTTTGGTCACTTTCAGTCATATCTTACTTCATTTTCCAGAATCCAAAAGCATCAGAATGTTATGTATGACGTTTTTAGACAGTTTTATTGTTCTAAACCTTTTCTTAAATTGCATCCCCTACTTTTTTCCCTTGGTTATGGAACAGTTATTATATGGATCTTCTATTAGAATACCTTGGCTACCAACCCAAGATACGATATGCTCCCAAGGACTGACAAACACCGGAGGCATCAGAACACAAATTGTGCATCACTGGAAAGTATGAAACTGTCTGAGGGTTTCATCTTTTACTGAGGTTTGCTCTCCCATTAAGTGCTGCTCTATTCAGGCTTATGGAATTACGACCTTGACTTGGGCAGGATACCCCAGCTGAACAGCATGTCCCGGAGCAACTCATGGTGAGGAAAATGTCATCTGCATCTGGCCATAGTTTATCTCTGCTCCAGCTCACATTAAGAGAAGTATGCCTCAGATCAACCCAAGCCACTGTAATATACACATCTATACCTGCAGGCATGGTATCTCGGGAAAAAACATGGGACAGAGCAGAAAGTACATTGTCTATCAATGAGTCATTCATAATTTTTAGATAGATGTTTTCCTTTGTACATGGATTTGCATAGCCCATATTATATGACAGTCTAACTTCATAACCTTGGTTCTTTAAACAACACTCAGGGGGTTCTCATTTTTGTTCTGTTGTTTTGTTGCAAGCATTTCTTTCTTTCATGTTCTTCACCGAAGTTCAAATTACTGGTATGTAAATGCACATCATTTTCTGGATCTTTTAGAATTCAGAAGCTGAAGATGAAACTCCAGATTCCGAACTTCAGGCAGAGGAACAAGGGGAACTATGGCAAGAGTAAAAGGAACAGAAAGTTGGACCTCTTCCAGTCCCGACACCTCAGCCAGCCTCCCACATTCACATGAAATCTTCAGCAAGGTTTCTAAGGTGACAAACATACTCCCCATAGAAAAAACAACCTTAATACTCAGGAAAAGATGACACATCAAAACTGTTATACTCCGCTCAGGGCGGTTTCTGTCTTTATTTTAAACCTGCCATTTTAGAGTTCAAGGGCAATGATGAAAGAAAAGTAGTTGCTCCCCTTATATAGTCACAATCAGATGAGATTATTGCTCTTCGTAAGCACTGAGAATCAAGGTATTATGTATAAAATAAAAATTAACTTAATAAAGAAGGCTACACAAAACTAATTTTTAACATAAAAAATTAAAATGTACCCTTTAGTCACAGGGATCTACTGGGACATGGGCACCTGACTTAATGAGTCTTGGTAAAAATCAGAACCTACCCTGCCATGCCTGGTGCAAACATGTCATTCACTTAGCTGAAACCCAACTTCCCACTGTGGTCTGCCCCCAGTTCGAATTCTCTGTAGAGTCCCTAAACAACCGTGTGAATGAGATGGGCCTTTCCACCAAGCTGCACTCACAAATACATTAGAAAATAATAATGCTTCTCAGAAATGGAGTTCCTTCCCTACAAATCAGTAGGGAGGAGAAATATTTTGTATGAGTGAGTGCCTTGTCTCAAATTTTGAGCTACAGTGTGGGGAAATAGATTGGTTCTAGCTACCATTAGGACCATTCATCAGAATTAAGATCCTAGTATTATAGAGCCGAAAGCCTCCTCAAGAGGTCGTCAAGCCTGGCTCAGCCTTATTAATCAAAGGGAAACCCTACATATGCCCCGGCATGCGCTATGATCTGTAATTTGAAGATGACATAGTATAGATTTCTGGGAAACTGTGAGTAAATTACTTTACCATTTTCTGCCTTAGATTACATCTGCAAAATGAGGACAAGAATAACTATCTCAAAGAAGCATGGCAAACTGCTCAAACACTCACAGAAGAAAAGATAAATTGATAAATTAATGTAATGGATTACTTTATAACTAATAACCTTAGGACAGAAAAGAATATACATGCTTAAAAACTACCAAGCATATTTAGTTCAGTTTCCAAAAACAAAACAGGATTTAGAAAAATATAAAAATAATAAATATACAGAAGAGAAAACATGGAAATAGTCTTCTTGATATTTTATAATATGTCTTGATATATTTCTAAACTGTTTTTTCTGTCATATTTCAGTCTCTATTTCAAAATATTCAACAGAAAAAGTCTCCTACTAAGATGTTAAAAATACTGCTGCATATTGTAGAGATTTGGAGGGTGCTACTGAAAATATTGATTAGCCAAAAATTGGCTAAGGAAGAGAGTTTTACCCAGCAAGGAACATGATCATGCATCAAAAAGAACATCCGTATAAAGATGATGTCTTCATACTAAATCCAATCACATAGTTTTCCTTCTCCCCTGAAAAAATTGCCACAACAGTTGATGAGTATCCCTTGGTGGCAGCATCAAAGCTGACAGCATGCACCCAGAGCAAAACCTGCTTCTCATTCTCTAGGTTCACCACCAAAAGAGAGAAGGACCAGCTCTCTGGCAGTCCTGAATGGGAAATCTCTTTTCAGATTCAGAGCTTTTCCTCAGTAGGAGACTTGAAGTCTCTTGGGGCTTGATTTTAGCAGCATTAAAGCCAGCCACTAAAGGGCATCAAAATGAAAAGAAAGAATGACATGTCTTTGCATTATATTTCCTAAAATCAGGGGCGAAGAATCCTCTGAGAATACAGGTAGTGTGAGGAATATATTACTATTCTCCCTCCCTCAGGCACCACAGAAGATGATTACTGCAATAGCCACCATATTTCGCTGTCCATCAAATGCCAAATGACTCCGTGAGGTATAAATTTTGTAAGTGGACATCCAATCTCTAAGTAGCTGTGCTAAGTAGTAACCTTATCTAGCTTTATCATTTTGTCAAAGGAATGCATCTACTAAGAAGAAGTAGCTATAGATGCCTCCCTGATTCTATCTCACTCCCCACAAAATATAAATACAATTCAGCACTACATTTTTAATTTGCCCCATAATTTTTGGTTATATCTACAATGCTTTATTTGGTCAAATAAAGAACAAGGTAATTAAATGAAATGACTATAAGTCCAACCAAAGTGATCAGAGTAATGACCCATGCACATTTGATTCATGCCCAAAAGACAGCTTTTGAATTTTAAAAAATTGTGATTTAATTCAAGGCCAACATACACAAATGTCTGGCCACTCATTGCTCACCAGGTAGATATCATTGATCAATCCCAGGACACTCCTCACTGCAGAGTCCTCCCCCTCCCCCCACACCTGTCCTCATCCACAGGCCTTCTGATTTTTTTTTTTTTTCATTTTCTCAACCCAGCATTCTAGGTAATTATTATTCATCTTTAAGATGGTTTGGAAGGGGCAAGCTATGTGAACCATTTTAAAGCTTCTTGACCACCAAGGCACACGGGCCAGGTGAATTTTAAAAGGTTCTTTATGTCCTTCAAAGGAATCATCAGTGTTTCAGATTCTGTGGAGATTTTTTTTCCCTTTTAATGTCCTTTGAATAACATGCAGATCCAATGTATTAGTTTTCTAGGGCTATTCTAACAAAGGACTAGAAACTGGGTGACTTAGCCAACGGAAATTTATTCTCTCATGGTCTGGAGAGTAGAGACCAAGATCAAGGTTTTGGCAGGGCTGCCTACCTGTGAGGCTTTTCTCTTTGGTATCTTCCCCTCTTCCTTCACATGACTTCTCTCTCTTCGTAACTGTGTCCAAATGTCCTTTTCTTATAAGGACACCTGTCTATTAAATTAAGTCCACCCTACTGATCTCATTTTACCTTAATTAGTTCTTTATAGACCTTATCTCCAAATGCAGCCACATTCTGAGGCACTGGGGGTTGGAAACTCAACATAGGAATATTGGAAGACACAGCTCAGCTCCTAACACCTACATTACTTGAAATTGAGTTATTCTTCAAATTTAAGCCAAATTTTGCAAGATTATCATACACTTGCCTTTATGTTTCAAATGAATGCATTTATATTTGTTCAACTATAGTCTTTCCATCAGATCATGTAGTGGCATCTGCGATAAACTATATATTTACACATTTGTATCATTCTTTTCCTTTTGTCACCTTGAAAGAGAATATCAAGGTTGGCAATTATCTTGGTGAGCTGATTCAGATTCCTATATGGTAATGACCTTTGACCTTAAATTTCTGCCTCTAAAGTTTCTTCTTTCTTCTGGCTGTTCTCATCTTTCCATGTATCCATGTATCTAGTTTCAGGATAGTTTACACTATTACAAACCATTCTCCTGTCCTCTCTCTTTTTTTTTTGCTTTTGATCTTATGCCTTAATAGTTATCACTATTACTAATAATCTCTCTTCTTAAAATCTTATGTTCAGTAGGCAAACTCTTCCAGAGATATAAAATATTATCCCCTGAGAACACTCGAAGAACTTCAATGAAACTGGTGAATAATCAAGTCTGTCTGGGTGACTGACACATCGGTTATCCAGAAAAACCAACAATCTGGGAACTAGATGTAACAATTAATTGAATAGTAGATGAAATCTAAAGTAACACTTAAACATTCTAAAAACAAAGGAACAAGATCATGTGATTGATATTGCAAATTTTATTGCATTGCTTCTTCTTAGAAATAATCCCTCCTGTACTAAATCAATGCAGTAGTAGCAGACAAAAATATTGTATCCCTTAGTGGTCTCTAAAACTGAGGAGTAGACACAGAATAGATACTTTGAATATCCACCTACTGAAAATTTATTTTTAAAAAATCAATTCACTTGGTTACTCTTACTCTTTATTTTTTAGCAGAGAAATCAATCATTAAAAGTTCACTCTTCCATTTGCAATGTATTTTTTACTCCCCCTTTGCCAACAATATCCAACACCTATAAATGTAACAGAACCTCAGAGTATTTGTCAGAAAACAAAATGCAGTCTTTTCCTGAGTCACCTTGTACTTGCACTGACAGATTGACTCACAGTGAGACTTGATGCTTTATGGTTTTGTTGGCCAGACTTCCATCTGCACGACTGTTTGGGGGATAAGAATATCCCTGCTTTGGCCACTGTTCTTTTCATCACAGCTTTACTTGTTCAGTGCCCTTTATTTAACCTTGATTTTCAAAAAAGTCGTTCTTCGGCATTTTGCCTTTTACCAATAAAATTTGATTAAATATGTGCATGCATGTCTGTGTGAGTGTAATTGGAATAGCATAGGAGCAATGCCAAAAGGAAGAGCCGCAACACAAGTCTGAACAGCAAGTGTCTTTGACTTATTGCTGTGATTATACTAATTGCTCATCTACTTGGTGGGAGGTGGCAGGAAGCTGTTTGGAAGTAATCAAGCTGAGATAGGCCCTTCTATTTATACTAATTCTGAAAATTCTTATATCCCAAAAAGACTTAATTGCATTTTTCTTCTTTTAAAAATAGACTCATTCTTCCTTCTTCTCACCTTTTTCATCGCCTCAATCCAATAATAAATATTTGATAGCTTCTTAGTTATTACATGAGTAACCATAAACTATCCTTCATTTCAAAGATCTGAATACAAAGTCCTCAATATTCATTAATGGATTTGAAGTAAAATACAAGCCTTCTAGATAATAACAATAACTGCTTAGGTAATGTCTTGTGGAGGGTACTTTTATGTGTATATCATTTTCATGGAAGTATTTCTCAGTTATGAAATTATGAGAAAAAGACAATGATGGCCTTAGCTCAAAGCTGGAATTCTTATTAATTAAGTCAATATTTTAGTATTATGGTTAGCATTATTATGTCAATTACTAGTAGAGAATCAACTAAGACAAGTCTTCTTAGCATCATATATGCTCTTATATATTTTACTTTAGCTTGTTCTGGGTAAGACATTGATTTAGTAAAAATTCAAAACAATAAAATGTATCATTCTTGAAACGATATGGGAACCTGGACACAAGCTCTTTATTGCATGTGCTACTCAACTCTCTGATATGCACTTCTCTTCTGCTATTCTACCGTCAAAAACAAAGATCCCATTGTGATCTGCTAAGATGATGTTAGCATCTAGGAGTCACTCAAATCCAAACCCACAGCTGCATCACTTCTTAACTCCAGGGAACTTGGACTCCACTGAGCCACAGTTCACCAGACAATGTAAATTAGATGTTAATATCTACTTTGGAGTTGGTATAAGAATTGAATAATTAGCATACGTAAAATGCATGCACAAAATAAACACTAAAATTTTTAGTAACATTTCTGTTTCTCAAATCTCCCTCAAAAGTTGTATCGCCTAAAATACCTTTAAACACTCTGGGCTTCAGGAACTATATCTTATTCCTCCCTCTTGCCCATTCTCCTCTGTCTTTATTTCCTCTCTGAATGCTAAGAAAGCAAAATAAAACTCA
Source organism: Micronycteris hirsuta (assembly GCA_004026765.1). Taxonomy (NCBI): domain Eukaryota; kingdom Metazoa; phylum Chordata; class Mammalia; order Chiroptera; family Phyllostomidae; genus Micronycteris; species Micronycteris hirsuta. Next base: position 63,503 of record PVJI01002247.1, on the reverse strand, counting down.
AGGTATAAAATCATCGTTAAAAGAACCAATATAAAAATATGTAGCTTCAAGTTGCAAAATTAAGATGTGATAAATTTTATAAAATGAGTCACAGAATCATTCAATACTAGAACCTGAAGAAACCTAAGACATATCTAGCCCAGGCTCCTGGTTTTGCAAAAAAAGGAAACGGCCATCAGATGTCCACTCACTGACTTACGAGCACAGAGTTGCAGTATATTTCTTAATGCAGTCTTCACTGCATATATCAAATAATTATATTTTTAAAAATTTAACTTTTTTATTGTGAGTAGGAAAAAAAAACTAATGCCTAAAATCTATTTTTAGGCATAATCCAGAGTCAAAAATTATTGTTTATATATTAAGGGGGGTTTAAACATGAGTGCCTTGTTTTATCTTCATAACAGTTTCAAAATTTCACTGAAATTTTTAGCTTTTTCTTCCCAAAATACACACACACACACACACACACAAATTTTAACTTTACCCTAAGGTTTTTGAATGATTGCTCTGGATAGAGAAAAATAGATATTTAAACATTTTAATGAGCCTTGAATGAAAGCATGCCTCATATGTGGGGAAAATTTCCCAAAGTTAAAACTCAGCCTTTAAAAAAAATAGAAAGGTATTTCAGAATATGAAAAATAGTATCTGTAATCTAAATTGAGCGCCATCTTTTTTCTTAAAAAAAAATCTTCCTACTTCCCCAAATTGAGCACCACTCTTCCCAAAAGGTCAAATGGTGCTCCTTTGAGGTTGAGGAAAGCTCTGAATTTAGAGGTGAGAGTTGAGGCATGGAGAAGATAAAAATAAGGTCTAATTTTTTTTGTTTGTTTTTTCAATATTTTGTGTATTATTATTTTAGTATGCATTACAATAAATCATGTAATGAGGATGGCATGTTTCTCAGGAGAATTCGTTACTCTTAGGTAGTAAATGAAGAGTAAAATTCTTAATTATTGAAAGTCTTTTATGTAATCAATTTTTTTAGATTTATGTTTATCCTAAATTCATCTTTTTTACCTTTTGGATAATAGTCATATTTCCTTCTCAACTCTTATGATATCTTGGACAGAAATCCACATGAGGCGGATATTCAGAACCTATGACTTGGGTAATTGGCAATCTATTTTTTCCTCTTTCTTCCTAAGGGTTGCTCAGTAAGTTATACAGTAATTACTATAGTTGCTTTCCTGAAATAGTCAAATGAAAAAGAATATTGCTTTTCCTTTAAACATTATTCCCTGCTAACACAGCATACTTGTCAAAGTCCCTGAGTATTTCAACAAAATATCTCAACAATAGGCATAATATAAACATATAAATAGCTACATAAATAACTGACAAAACACTATGTCTGCATTACTTGAAGATAAATATAAGCACACCACGGATTCATAATATGGCATGATTCATTTCTGTAAGAAGACTAATTAAATAATTATTAAAATCAAAGACTCTTCTGTTTGTGTTATGAAAAAAACTAGGTTTTACTGTAAATAAAAATGGGAAAGAATATCCGTAACTCAAGTAGCAGTTGGGACCAGTGGAGTATCATCAGGGGAACATTAAAATGATTGAGATTGAGTATGAAAATCCAAATGCCCAGTTTTCTCGGACAAATAATACAGACGTCCTAAATACGACACCTATGACTAAGAAAAAGATGAAAATAAAACTTGTCCCGGTATCATGACAAGTCACTGCAAGAGTGTGCTCTATATTGGAGGGGCGATTCCACATGTTGCTGGACCCGATCTGCCAGGCCCGTAGTTAGACCGTGCTGCTGTTTCTCCTCAGTGTGACACACACAGGCTGGGACTGTGATGTATAGGAGCCAGGAATTTTTCCACTATGTGTCATGAGCATGAGGAAGACAGAGCCTGGCTGCTGTTGACAGTCAGCAATGGTATTAGCTGGCCTTCTGGAATGGTAGCAGCAGAGAATTCAGTCAACATATTTTAACCTTCAGAGTTATTCAAGCACATTCTGATCTTACCAAATGGACTGATAAGAGTAAAGTACAAACTTGGCCTCAAACAGCTGTTTCCAAACAGCCAATGGGAGGCGGGGCAAAGGAATTTTTTTTTTCTGTTTTTAGGTACAGTCAGTGCCTTTCAAGGTTAAGACTTCAACAGCAATTTTTCCATTGCATAAAACACAAAGAGCTATCCTTTTATATGTATCAGAACACAGCAGGGCAGTGAGAAAAAAAAAAAAAAGAAGAAAAAGAGAAAGAATAACTTCGATGCTGTGGGGTGAAACCAACCAGGATCTGAGGCCGGAGCACTCTGTGAACATTAGATTACGCAGTTGATTCAATTCTAATTCAAGTCAAGCTGGTTCAATGTTTCACTTACAATCTTTTGTCCTTTTTGGCTTGTTCCTTATCATGAATTCTGATCTATTTGCAGGCTTACTGGAGGACACAGGGAAAAGGCTGACCTGACCTTTGCATTATAGGAGATCGCACTAAACGTGGGAGTGGGGGCAGTAATTCCACAGCTTCCTACTTGGAAATGGGCCCAGCTTGAAAAGTAAAAAAAAAAAAGAAGTGTCTGAGTACAACTGAAAACTCAAACACGTGAAATTAAAATGCCCGTTCTTTCTTTTTTGTTTTTTCTCCAGTCACCAGAATTCCAAAGCCCACAAACTGGAAACCTCCTACAGTCTGTCATCTTTTTGGTAACCTTCCCTTGAAGTCACACTGATTCAGAATGACTCAATATACAGTATGCAGTATTCTGTATAGATAGTATACAGTGGTTGGAACTAACTGTTCTCATTCCCTCAAAGAAATGATCAAGTTTAAAATATAAATAAAGTGCCTAAGGGGCATTGAAACTCTGGGATAGTAATTGATTAGCAGATGGCCATCCTTATGATTCCAGAAAGCACTTCTATTAACTTCCTTTACCTTGTAAATAAACTACATTTTACACTGTAATAAGAAGAAATGTCTTCCTAACATTTTACCAATCTCTGTTTCTAATTTGCCCAAGGGCCTCATTTAACATATTTTCAGTATCATATATTCATAGTGGAAGAAATGGAAACAAAAAGCAGATTTAGAAAACCAAGATTTACTGCATGCAGGAGATGATAATTTGTTGTATCTCATGATCACTATATACTGTACATTAATTGTTTTTATGAATATACTCAGATTTTAACCTTTCTTCTAAATAATAGATACATCTTGATGTTCTCAGAAAAAAAAAATGTATTTCTCTCTCCCTCCACTGCTCATTGGTGCTTTGACTAAATGGAATTTCTCTGAAATTAAAGGGGTCTCTTTGTTTAAAAGACGTATTTAGGGTGCAAGGAGACATAAGAATCCATTTTACACTCATATTTATCTAGCCTTCATCATTTTCTCCTCAACATGTGAATATAGTTTCCAAAACCACAAACCTCACAAGTGTTTAGATCCCAGACTTGTAAACAGGTTTGATTTCCTTTCATTGAGCGTCTTCCTTCCGCATCCTTTATTGAATTCAGCTGGCTCTAATTCCTTTTTATGTACTTAAAGAAATGAAATATTTTGTCTGAATTAAGAATAATCATGTGTTTGAAAAGATCAATCGTGCAACAACAGGAAAATGAATTGTTTTTAATGGATCTGTTTACAGTGACTGAACAACAAGGGTTTAGATGAATAAATAAAAATACCAGTAATTTTATTGAATTATATTGCTCAATTTCAATTGTGTCTCTTAATGTAAACAGCTCGGTGATTGATGTGTTATTGAACACTTGTGGAGTGTGTCTGTAATGAATATGTTTATGAATGACCCTCTGAGAGTAAATCAATGTTGGTAAGAGGCTTCTGTTTATTTGGAGTTTGGGTAATTGCAAATCAAACTTTAAAATGTCCAGCTTTTAACACTGTGTACTTCAAAATTTAAGAGGGAAAGTGAAAAGTACTCACAAAGCTAAAAAGCCAATGATTTATGGGGGAAATTAAAGAAAAAAGATAAAAGAAACTTTAGTAACCTTTCTTATTATCCAAAGCCATTATTTGGAAGCATCCTTAAGAATATCATAAAATCACCCTGTATATCACTAGTCAAATACACTAGAATGTTATGAAATTATGTAATTATTAATAGTCAGGCAAACTTACTACTTGCCCAATGGTTCAATGATCTCTGTAAAAATACTACTTTCCATAAACTATTAAACTTCATTTTCTCTTGAGCTCCAAAATATCCAGATATCTGCCCTGATTGACAAGGCAAAGAATCAACATCTTTTTTTTCTAGGTATCTATCTGCAGAATTCCTCATTTCTTCTTCCTTTTATCTTTCAGAAAATTCATGCTCTCCCTCATTGCTCTATTTTCTCAGTGCCTGTAATTTGGCTCAAGACACAAATAAATCCTGGATATGTACCTTCCACCATCCATGAAATAGCTGCTTATAAACCCCACGTACAAAGAGATGCTTCCGTAATATCCAAGTAATGTAACGCTAGAAACCTCAGTTTATCTTTTGATTGTTCCTCTTCCTGCTCATTCTTCCAAATGTTATCTCTTTCCCAGATTTTATACCCAACCTTTTTTTTTTTGTAATCCACATGTTCAAAAATATTTTAATCCTGTGTGAACTATTCCTAAATTGGTGTCTCAGGACTAAATTTTCCTCTATCTTATTTCTGTTTTCTGTTTTCAATTTCCTGGCATTTTTTTCCCTAAATCAACATTTATCTTAAACCATTTTTCTGACTTTTATATTTTTACACATGTGCCGAAATTCTCCTAGTTTATCAGCTCAAAACTGAGAGTTGCCTCTCCCATTTCTTCTCATTAACAATCTACTGCTATAGCCTTACATGTACATTTTGCTTCACAATCTGCAAATGTTTTACTTGTATGATTTTATTTCACTTTATTTCATGGTAACAATAAGCATGTGAAAGATGAACAAGTAATGGCCCAGGAACCTGCTAATCAGAGTCTGGTTCATGGAGCAACAGGAAGGGCATCACTTGGGGGCTTGAATTTAGTCCCCATCCCAGACCACCTAAATCAGAACCTGCATTTTAATAAAATCCCAAGTAACCGGTGTATGATAATATTTTGAGCATTGTCTCAGGAGAGGTAATATATTTGCTTGAGATGTCATTGTCAGTAAGTAGCAGAACTAAAAATTTAAAAAAAAAAAAAAAATTCTAACTCCAAGTCCCAAACCCTGATGCAGTGCTATTCAAAATGTGATCTTCAGAAACAGCAGCGTCAGCACCACCTGGGAACTTGCTCGAAATGCAGATTGTTAGGTCTTGCCTCAAATCACTAAATTAGAATTTGAGGAGAGTGGGCCACAAATTAGTGTGCCTACAAGTTCTTCAGGTAATTCTTACACATGTAATAATTTGAGAAGAACTCCTCTAATGTGATGTATATATCTCCTAAGTTCAATTAGGTGCCAATTGTCTCATCTCTACACCATTTCTACGTCTTTTATTACCTCACACATATAATTCATTATTTTCATTTTGGATTTAAGCAAATTGCCATCTTTTCCTTCTTTAAGCAACCAACCCAGATACATCTTTATCTTAAGTACTTATTGTACATTAATTCCTTCATTCTTTGATTCAATCATTTATTCGTCATTCAGCAAATATTTCTGTGTCTCAGATTATGGGTTCATAGCAAAAAGTTCAGTAGCTCACCACTGCCTCCTCGACAAAAGCACTTCTGTTCACATTGTCCTTCATGAACTTTCTGTGCAACCTCAAACTTCTCTTCCTGATTTCTTCTTTAGCTCTGTATGAGGTTTTACTCCAGAAAAAAAATGTCAAGGAGAAATCCAAGAAAATCCATTAAAACAACAAAGCACCTACCTGTAGGTGGCACCTGGGTCTCTTGCAGCAAGAACACAGCTGGTGTTGAGACAAAGCCTTTTCCGGTCTCTTTCTACCAACGGCCAAAATTTATGTCATAAATGGTTGGATTTGAACCCACTGACAAAAGAAAGTAGCATAAATGTGAAATGAAAAACCATGAACCAAGACAGTTCCTCAGTCTAGATTGAATTTTTGAATGATTGACAATCATTTAATATAAACACCACTACGAAGCCACATAGGTGAAGAACCTTCACATGGCTGGGAAAGGCTACAAGTAGTGATCCCCTTTCCTTGACTTGCTGGCTGTTAGAAATTTAGTAGGCTTAAAGACCTTTAAATGACTCCACATTATTACAAATGACATATCTGGGCTCCACTGAAATTAAGTATTTTATATTAAAACCAGTGTCTTGACAGCAATAAGCTGAGATGTTCTGATGTTGACTGAGGATGATATACCCTAGCAGTGATTCTCGCTCCTCGTGCACCCGAAAATCATCAGTGGGATTTTTTTAATCTGTAATTAGTCCCCAAATCCAGAAATTATATTTAAATGATCTATAAGTGAGGACTGGTTATTTTATTTTATTTTTTTAAATCAAATTATCTTTTTTTTTCCATCTAAAGCAGTGTTTATTCATGCCAAAGTTGTTATAAAAATTGTGGCTTTCTTCACTTTAACATTTTAGCCATGTGTTTCTGACCCAGTCACCTTAATGAGTTATGGATGATACCTTCACAATTGGAAATGGGGAATCCCTTGTTCTCATCAATAGTATATTCAAGATGAGTTTCCTCTGCAGATGGCACAGCTCCTGTGTTTTATGTAGATTTTTAAAATTTTTTTTGCTGTTCAATTTTAGTTGTGCCCCTTTGTCTCCCAACGTTCTCCCCTTTTCTGCTCTCACCCCATTTCATTTTTACAAATATCTGACTTCCTACTATGTGTCAGACATTATTATAAGTACAGTTGGAAGAGGCTATAGCTTATCACAATCAGCTTATTTTACTTAAAAATATAATTCTGAATAAAATAAATCAAACTATTCAAAATTAAGAAGTTGATATCAGCAAACTACCCTGAAAATGTGCAGACCCATGGTTGTCTTGGAAATGAACAATAAAGCAAAGAGAAGAGATGAGATATAGTGAGAGAATTGTGTAACACAGGGGGGAAAACAGAAGCCTAAGGAATGTGCATCTGATCCTCTGTTACCTCATCTCTAAGTAAGGGTGTGGTAGCAGCAATATCACACTGCAGTAGGGAGTCCATGCGAGTTTGCATTTAACAGTGCATTGTAAACAGAAATGTATTATATTACTCTCATAAACTGGCTCTTGACATTGAAATTCTAAAAAAAGTTTCCAAAAGATTAACTTCTCATTTCTGAGTAATTCCTCACAAATAAGTCCTGCAAATATTTCTTTACTACTTAATAGCTTTGTAAATTTAATCCAATTTTTAATAGTAGGGGAAAAACCTATAATAATATATTTTCTTGTAATAAGGCCTTCATAAATATTCAGATTAGATATGCAGATTCTTAAGCATATTCCAAATAAGTTCTTTATACTTTCTTAGAAATGCTATAACAGCTTCAAAGTAGCAAGGAGAGGTAATAAATATGCAAAGCCCTACCATATAGACAGTTACCAAATATGCACTTATGAAAAGGTCATCTCTCTCAACTAAGACACATGTATCCTATTAAGAAAAACCCTTCACAAGTATTTTTTTTTTACTTCTCATGCTTATAAAGAGAAGGGGATTGCCATCATACCCATCAAAAACCAGAATGCTTCTCGTTTTGTAGATCATACAAATTTTCTGTGATTATATCCATATCTTTAGTCTGAGAAATTCTCCAACATGCAAAGTTTACCAGAAACAGTAGCAAGGTTAGGTCATCTCCCCTTTTTTGAAGCTTAGCGACAAAAAAATAAAACTTAAAGAAAATATTTTTAAATACTCATGTTTTAATAAAAGTTAACTGTATTCATATAAAATTTTACATTTGTACTGATTGTTCTCCCCCTCTGCATACTGTGACTGTATTTGCTCAACCTTCATTCTAAAATAAATTTTGGCTTTCATTCTTCCAAAAAAATACCAAACAACACAAGTTCTCATTTCTACCAGGATCTTGATAAAACCCAACTGGATATTTCTGTCTATTTTACAATTTCAATTGAGGGCCTGTGGGTGATTTTCAAAGATTTTCATGCTTAGTCTTTATGTTTTGATGAAATCAATATTGTTCTGCTATGTGATCACTGCTGACAAGTAAATCTCTTTATTTCTCCTTTAAATCGCCTCAAAATAAGCAAACAAATATATCTAAATAATAAAAATGGAAACAAACTGCAGAAAAGATAAGTGGCAGTCAACGTTGCACATGTCACTGTACCATGATTAGTTTGAGAGGCATAATGTTTATGAACGAGAAACATATTTTTGCTACTGATGAAAATCAAACATTCTAGAGACTTGGAATTACAAACATTTGCTCCTCTGCCTGCCAGGGGGCAAATATAGGCAGCAGCTAGAGGATAATTAGTAATATGATGCCAGTGAGTAATATCAAGTATTACTTGTTAAAATGACAGAAATGCAAAATGTGAAAACTCAATATATGGTCAGCGAGGAATAAATGGAAACGATTTTGAAAAAGTTTAAATCGTGACTCAAGAAATTTTAATGTAGAAATATTATCCCTTAAAAGGAGTCCCCTAATATATATCATATCCACTGCATCTTCACAGGTCAAAATAAAGTTCCCTTTTTCCTGTGACGGTAGATCATGATAGATCTACAATATGGTCTAAACAATCCACTTAGGGAACAAATGATTTGAAGTAATGAATTCTAGATGCCTTCCCTTTGCCCTCAGGCTCCTTGCAGATGAAAGAAAGTCAGCAGTTGCATGTTGCCTTTCCAAGTCATAGCATCAATATCCACACACAGGTCATGCTGAGGAAGGTAAACTGGCATGATCTCCTTATGCTTTCTAGAACTATACAATTACAAGCTAATTAAAAGCAAATCCTTAAGATAAAATACTGACATCGATCATTTATTTACATGACACTTTGATAGAAAGGAGTTGTAAAACTCCTACCTTCTTTAAAGTGCTTTTCTTGCTTGACAGAACTTGTCATGGATATGGATACTCTTGGGTTTAAACAAAATTATCAAAGGGTCTATTACCTATGAATATTCACATGAAAATACCTTTTATTACCTGAAAGGGAATACAATTTCTGGAAGTCCCCACTAGCCTTACGTCATTAGTTTAAAGATGCAGATTACTGCAATAAATGGACTCATTGTCACTTTTTTCAATGCTGGCCTGAAAAATGAAAATTACAAAGCAAATATGGACTGAAGACAGGAGTAGTGAGGACACAACAACAATTGGCCTGACAGAATGAGAGACAAGGATGAGGGAATCGAATGTGGTTTGGGATATCTGAGAAAGGAACAGGATGTGGGATGGAGTTGGAGAGAGGTAACGCCCCTTATTCATTTTACAGTTTTTCACAGAATCCGCACCATAATATCATGGCCTCCCAAATAATGTCTGTCTTGTTGAAGTGGCACTGTGTCATAAGAAGAGGATTGTTTGGTGTGTCCACTCAGAAGACAACAATTTTATGGAAAATGAAAGATATAGTGGACTCTTGCCATTTATGACAAATACATCTTGAAATCTCCATAATTTTTCAATTTCATAAGTTCCATTTTATAACTAATCTCTTTACAAATGCAATAAAGTTCAACTAAAAGAAATTTAAGCAAGTCCTTCAAATTCTCAATGAGTCAAAGAATATATATGCGATTTTTTTCTAACTAAAAACAATCACATCAAAGACAATTTTTTCATGTTCTCTTTAATTCTCTAGCATGATCTTTCTATTTCTGTTCTGATGGATAGACTGGGTAACTTTAACAAAAATCCCTAGTGCCCAACACTTTAGGCCAGTTATAGCGATGTTTCAAGCAACAAGCAATGTGGAAGAAAAGAGAACCAATGCTGTTTGGTCAGAAAAACTTTGTGGGGAACATTCTTTTTTTTTTTTTAAATTGAATTTACTGGGGTGACATCAGCTAATAAAATTATATAGTTTTCCGGTATACATTCTGATCACATTGTCAATGTGAGCAGATTCATGCCTCAGTAAAATGCAAATCATCATAAGTACTATCTAACGTGGCTCTCCTTTTGCTCATGAAAATCAAGTGCAACCCTGGCCAGGTGGCTCAGCTGGTTGGAGTGTTGTCCCATACACCAAAAGGTTGCAGGTTTGATCCCCAGTCAGGGCACATACCTAGGTTGTGGGTTTGATAGTGGTCAGGGTCCGGTCAATGTCTCTCTCCCATCAGTGTTTCCCTCTCTCTTTCTCTCTCTCTCCCCACCCTACCTCTCTCTCTCTAAAATCAATAAATATATTCTCGGAGGAGCATTAAAAAAATAAAATAAATTTATACACTGACAGGTGTATCTCAGTGGATTGATCATGGGCCTGTGAACCAAAGGGTCTCTGGTTCGATTCCCAGTCAGGGCACATGCTGGGTTGTGGGCCAGGTCCCCAAGTAGGGGGCACACAAGAGGCAACCATACATTGATGTTTCTCTCCCTCTCTTTCTCCTTCCCTCCCCCTCTCTCTAAAAATAAAGGAAATCTTTTAAAAAATAAAATAAATTTAAAAAATATAAAAATCAAATACATTTTGAATCTGTAAATGCCAGCCAACAGTCTACACAGATGATGAAACACTTTTTGTAAATTTTGTTATTCTCACTCACTCTCTCCTAACTGGAGAATTTTGGAAATTGGCAGCTAATGAAGGTACCTTCTTTAATGGCTACCCCATGTCATCTGAACCCACTAGTTTTCTATGAAGTAGGTATTGCTTTTGCTATAGTGTCAAATCTTCATTGGGGATAATTTTCAGTTCCTCTACTGTCACTCCTAATTAATCAAACTGGTCCTTTAAATAGAGTCAGCACCTTTTACATTTCTAATCTAGTTTTCCTTCACCATAAGTGTCAGCTGCCAATTTTTCCTTGGCATTTCTGGGTTTTACATGGCATTTCAGCTTTCTCACTATGATCCGAACAATTTTTCATCAGCATCTCTGCATCTCTCTCTTCAGCACTACCGTCTCTCTAATACATTCCAACTATATTGTAAGAAGAGATTTTTCTAAAGCCCCCAGCCATGAGGGAAAAGAGAACATGTTGAGTTCAAACTAGGGAAAGACCACCCTCACTGAGCAGAAATTACTCGTTCTCTGATTGTTACCATCTGATACTCAAAACCCTGCCTCTGGTTTTCTAGTTGCCTCGTGTTTACTCTTTAATTATGTTATGCTCATTATCATGGAGTCCAGAATAGCACTAATGAGACCAGCAAACACAGACAAATTTAGAAGTAATGACTGCCTTTTAGTCTAATTAATGACTAATTTCCTATATCTAAAGGTGAAAGTAAAAGCAGAGTCTTTTCCCCTAACCTAGTGGGTCCTTAGTAAACACAGACTAATAAAACAACAACAACAAAGTATTTACATTTCCTGCCACTTCCAGTCTAAGACAGGAGAGAGGAGAAGGTCAGCCTTGTATGTCCACCACTCCAGGCAGGCTATAGCCACCCTGAAACAAGCTGGGTGGCCTGGGTCTCATAGAAGGGAACGTTCCCAATTTAATTTGCTTTAAGAAATAGAGGTGATTCCAAAATGTCTATAACACAAATTGATTTTATATTGAACCATCCCTTCAAAGGCCCCCTAGAGCTAAAAATTAAACTCTGGTCTAGTAGCCTCATCATCTGTTTTTTCATTGCAGATGTCTTTGGTTTCTGATGAGTCCTGCATCAGAAATGGGTTCACTGAGGAAGATCTAATATCAAAGAACTGATGTTTTGATGACATACATATTACTTATCAATGTTAATTTACTTCCAGGCAAAATGCTATATACCATCTGTCACTATAAGTTGAGAAAACAAGTTATCCAAATTCCATCGTAAATAATTTATTGGATCGATCCTGAAATAGACAATTCCAACCTAAGTCACTTGGAACATTCAGTAGAACTATAAGATCAGCCTAAAAACTCTGAGGAATTTGTCACAATTTAGAGCAGCATCTCTGGTTTCGGCATCCAAGTGCAGACTTTGGCCTATAACAACCCAGGATTTACCAACCAAGTTAAGCCACCCTGATCTCTATGTTCCGTTTTGTCAAACTCTAAATGTATATGCATATACTTACATAAAGCCAAGTTTGGGGTTCACATCAAAAGTGTTTACATGGGTTTTGACTCAAGTAGAAACACTGGAGCCTGGCTGGTGTAGCTCAGTGGATTGAGCGCGGGCTGGGAACCAGAGGGTCCTGGTTCGATTCCCAGTCGGGGCACATGCCTGGGTTGTGGGCTGGGTCCCCAATGAGGACCATGTGAGAGGCAACCATACATTGCTCTTTCTCCCTCCCTTCTCCTCTCTTGGAAAATAAATAAATAAAATCTTAAAAAAAAAAAAAAGAAACACTGGACCTGGTATATAGCTGTATTATTTTACTTGTAACCCTGAATACTGGTTCTTTTTTTTCCCCTTTGGCATGTCAATCACCTGCATCTGGACTTTGACTGCCATGGGGATAATAATAGTGACTTACTCATTTCTCTTTCTGTGGCTCAGTATGGCCCAATAAGGCTTGTTAAAAGAATAATTGCTGCCAACAAACATCCATTAAATAAATGAATCGATCAATCAATCAATCACTGAAGAGGCACTGAAGAAAAATCTTCTCCACAGAATCCTCTCATGAACAGAGTACACAATTGCAAAACCAAATTAGTAGCTAAGTGCTTGAACTCCTGTGGAAAACCAAGGAGCCTCCTTGAATAAAACAGCCTTCCTCTTTGAACAGCCATGTGAAATCCATTTTATCATAAGCATTTAATTATCAATTACTATTTACTCATTCAGGGAAGTGCTAATCTTACTGATGGTGTTACAATTAGAAAAGAGTTCAGACTTATAGAGGAAAATTGAGAGAAATTTAGGCTTTTAAAAGGTAACTAACATTTTGTGCAACCACACAAATCTCTGAGCCCTATTAAAATCACTGATAAGCAATCTTGGAAAAACATTCTCCAGTAATGGCTAGCTGGGCTCTTGCAGCAAAGCAAATTGCTTTTTCTTGGCAAACGTCCCACAAGCAATAGGCAGCAAGAAATTGTTTGTTCTACACATAGAAGTTCTCATGTGTATCTGCAATTCTACGGCCAAATTTGGTTCTATCTCCAAAGCCACTTTCACTGCAAAGAAAATTGCCAGAGACTTTACCAGGATAGGGAGTTGACTCTTAGCTGAGGCTCCAAGACCATCGGAACCAATTCCCTTGTGTTACTGTGGTCAGTAGAGAAAATCACTGTCCTTTTGGTTAAGATTTCTACACATTTTCTTCCCCTTTCCTCTGGCAAAGATTTTTATTTGGTAAGGGACATCTGGTTAGCATGTAGCACACAAAAACATACTGCTTGCCCTTCAGGAAATTTTTTAAAAAGCATTACTATTAAGTAGAAGGAAAAACACAAGTGTGCATTGGTGCGTTATGATGGAACATTGCCTGGTTTGCAGTGGCCGAGCCAGCTGGGCTAGGCTACAAAAGATCTGTGAAGATCAAGTATTTGAAGCTGCGTTTTGAACAAGAGACAGATATAGTTGAACCATTGGAATGTAAGTAGACATTTCATAGGGAAATGAGTCCTATACAAACTTGGCAGGAGAGAAGACTATTACTACATATAAGGAAAGTGCTATAGTCCTGAAAGCTGTGTGAGTTATGTACACACACACACACACACACAACATAACACTATATTTGGTAAAAAATGGCCTTCAGCTGTTCCAGTTCACAGAGATAATTACTGAATTCTCAAAGAAACAACACAGTGTTTCCAAAGTTAAGCACAACATACATAAAAATATTACCATTCTAGGTAATATTTATATCTGGAAACTGGCTCCTTTGTCCACTTTTGTGCGTAGACAAGAGTTAGGCAACAGAGAGAAAATAAAGGTTGGAGGGTGTTAGGAAATAAGGCACGGATGCTATCTGGATCTATAAAGCTGCTCAGTCGCATGGGTTCATGGGAGATCACCTAGATGCAAAATGTGCATGGAATTTGACATTTGTGTCAAGCTGGCATTTTCTTCTGACATCCATCAAACTATGCTACGCTGTCACCCACCTATACTTCTGCCTCTTCTGGTAACAAATCATACTGAAGAAACAGCTTTTTAAACATTTGTTTATTTACTTAGTCTATTAAATAGAGGTTTATGTGGTGATAAGGTAAGAAAAATGAAAACCAGATTGGCACCCTGTTTTCAATAATTCCTGCCAAGAAAAGGAGCAAATTAAGGAAAAGTTCTCTTCAATTTTAAAAACCATAAAGTTTCCTTTTTATGAGTCTCCACATTATTTTAATTCTTTTATGACATTTTCTTGCAATATTTTTAGTTACAGAGCATGTACACACACACCCACAAAAAACAAAGTGACATATAAAACAGAAAATATATTTAAAGAATAAAAGTGAGAATATTATTTTGAAGTTAATAAGTCTACATAATAGCAAAATATCCAGATAGAAGGTAAGTAGCAATTTTACTGGTGCCTTGTCTACATGGCATCTTATACTAGTTCCAGCTGTCTTGAAGTTGCCAAATTCTATGTTCAAATGCTCAGAAAAATTATATTGATTTATAATAATTTTGAAACTCAAACCCTGATTTATACTTAATCCTGAATGAATTTTATCTATTCATACCATGCTTATGTCATAAATTTGGGATGGAAATTGCTCAATTACTGTCCTGAATTTATAGAATCTCTAAGTGTGCATTGCTATACAAAGCAATATCTGGTAGAACGGGTCACTGTTTTAACCCAGCTGTATTAGCAGTTTATAAATGCAATAGAATCAAATTTGGTATTGGAAGAAATTGCAGTTCTTTGGAATATGTCAGTAGTTAAGGGAGTGGAAGGAAAAAAATAACATTCCATGAGCTATATGTAGCAATAAGGAATGTTTAAATGTGGAAAAATTCCAAGGAATAAAGTCAGAGACCAGAAGAAGTAAGAAAAATAGTGCTAAAATATCTTCAAAAGAAAAACTTCAATGGGATTCTATAATGATCAGCAAGCATAGTTTGTAAAATTCCATGCCCTACATGCCCTGCATACCCTCATGACCCCACAAATGTAGCCTCTCTCCCCAAAAGCATAGCTGATTGCTAAATTTATTGCACTTTTTCTCCGTATAACCAGTGGTCTTATTTTATAATGGATGACATACGAAAATAGAATTAGGTACTCGGAGGCACACTTTGCAGCAAGTAACACTTACCATACTAAAGATACTGCTGGACTCCCGAGTGGAGATTCTGCACAAGTAGTCCTGATGACTTTGTTTTTCAGCAAATCAGACCGACCCAGTGCTGCTGACCAGCTTTATCACAGAGACCACTTGAATAGCCCAGAACCTGGGGTTAAGATAAAAGCAATTAGACGATTAATGCACTATTGTTGGAGTTGCCTCAGTAGGAGCCCTGTCCAAACCCAAGTGGAAGGAAGGATAAGGAGGATTGGAGTCTGAGCTCCATGCCTGAGCCTTTTAATAAAAACTGCTGAGGCTCCAAATAGTACAAACTTCTTCAGACACAATCCTGTCCCTGACACAAACAATGAGTGTGTTTTCCCAGACCTCAGGTCATCCCAATATAACCTGAGACTCTAAATAGGCAGGGGAAAACCCAATTTACTACTTCCCTCTATAAAAGGAGCAAAAGCTTTTGGTCTTATCAAAGTAACTGTTCTTTGAAAAACCAAAACAAAACAAAAACCTCTGATGCTTTAGGAAAACTGTTGTTATAGCCCCACTCCACATTCTGGCTCCCTGGCTTGGTCCTGTGCACTGGAAACATCACCTTAGACTTTCTTTATTCATGTGCCTACAACATAGATCGGAGTACTGGCTAAGTGCAGTATTGGTTCTAAGTTCTGACCACCTGGGTTGAAATCCACTTACCAGTTGTGAGACTTCGGCATATTACTTCACCTTTTTACACCTTTGACCCTTGAATAGCAAGGATCTCCATGCAGTCAAAAATCTGTGTAGAATTTTGATGCTGCAGTTGACCCTTAAATACATGGTTTCAACAAAAGTAGATTGAAAACAGTACTTTTGATCCTGTACTGGGAAACTGCAGTTAGGAAACTACAGCTGGAAATGTGAAAACACTGTTTTCGATACAGGATTGGTTGAATGTGAGCATGCAGAAACCTGCCGAGATGAAGGGCTAACTGTATTTGTTGAAAAAATATCTGCTTATAACTGGATCCCCGCAGTTCAAACCTGTGTTGCTCAATGGTCAACTGCACTTTAATTTCTTCATCTGTACAATGGAGTAGAAATTGCACCTTCTTAATAACATTGTAATGAAGTTAATTTAGTTGATATTCATGAAGCTCTTAGCACGGTGTCAGAAAAATGGCATATGCATTGCAAGTTGGTACAACCACTATGGAAAATATTATAGAGGCCCCTCTGATAATTAATAATAGAACCCAGCAATTTTACTTCTGGGTACCTATCAAAAACCCCACTAATTTGAAAAGACACACACTCCTATGTTCATTGCAGCATTATTTACAATAGCCAAGATATGGGAGCAGCCTAAGTGTCCATAGATAGATGAAAGGATCAAGAAGGTGATAGATAGATAGATAGACAGACAGACAGATAGATACACACACATACAATGAAATATTACTCAGTCATTAAAAAAAGAATGAAATCTGGCCATTTGAAACAACATGGATGGGCCTAGAGGGCGTTATACTATCTGATATAAGTCAGACATAGAAGGAAAAATGCTATGATCTCACTTATATGTGGAATCTAAAAAAACAAATGAAATGAAGGAACAAAACAAAACAAAACAGAAACAGACTCATGGACATAGAAAACTGACTGATGGTTGCCAGTTGGGAAGCGGGTGGAGGGGAGAGCGAAAAAGGAGAAAGGGAATAAAGTTTACAAATTTCTAGTTATAAAATAAATAAGTCACAAGAATGCAATGTACAGCATGAGGAATATAGCCAATAATATTGTAATAACCTTGTGCAGTATCAGAAGGTTACTAGACATTATGGTGATCACTTTATTTGGTATATAAACTTTGAATAACTATGTTGTATACCAGAAATTATAATAATATAATATTATATATTAACCATAGCAGTTTAAGTTTAAAAATATGGTATATACTTACTAAAATTTTGTAATTATTATTACTGATCTGCATTGTGAAATACTGAGAGTTTGTACATCACAGTGGTCTTTGCACTGTTTCCACCTGGTTACCTCGTGATTCTTAAATGAGAAGATTTGCTAAATTTGGGCCTCAGTTGCCTGTGTCTGTATTCTGGGAACTCAAGCGAGCAAACATGCCATAGATGTTATAGGTATATCCCATTAGATTTCTACTCTAATTTTACTATGCGATCTTATTTGTCTCCTTCTCTATTGTTAGTTGACCCAACTGGGAAATGATTTGAGATTTCTAAAAGTTCCCCAGAGCAAATACTTGCAGAGAAAATATATATATACTTGTACTTCAAAGCCTTCTTATACTTTTGGAAACAATTTCCAAGCAATACATTTTGAAATATGAGAGACTATTTCAGGTACGGCCATGCATTATTACATTATTCTATAATTTCTAAGTAGCCTGTTCCTCAGTTCCCAATTTATCATGTGTATAAACTTTCCAAGTGTCATGTCCAAGTGAAAATAGAAGTCTGTAAGTGAAGACGTAGAATCACCTTCGTATTTAGAACAGCTCAACTAACCTTGCTGTAGGAGAAAGGTTCCACATTAAGAATTGAGAGAATTTCTGCTGACAGCCACGTTCGGGAGTGATGTTTCTGTTACAGCGTGCTCACAGCTCACAACAACAGAAAAAATTAAAAAGGTCATGTTCAAGTTAGCTAATATCCTAACAGGTATAATTTTAACTTTGAACTTAGGAAGACTTTGAAAGGTTTCAAGGAATGTAATATAAATAGTTAATGGTTGGTGCCACGTGTCTGCAAATCAAGCTCCCATTTTTCTGAGCTCGCTCTGGAGAAAGAGAAAATTGAATACAGGGGTTGACTACGAACTCAGCGATGTACTTTCCTGTAGATGTTCAATGGCTGCAGACCAGCCTTTGTCAAAGAGCAGGGTTTGAAACCTGCAACACTTGGATTCCTTATTAATGCTGGATATAATTCACTGCTTGCAAGAAATGTCGTCACTAATTCGTACCAGAGAGCTTGTAGTTCAGAGCTTCGAAGCAGCAAAAGATACTAAAGAGCAGGGTACATACACAAACTAAGAGTTTGTTATCTGGTGTGAACACACATCTCAGTTTTATGGTCTGACTAATAAAGGAAATACATCCCTTCTATCTTAAAAACTTTATCAAAAACATTCACGCTCTGAAATCCCCAGTAAAAGCCTCAGGCTGAAAGCTTGGGTCTTCGTCTACCCCCTCCACAAAAATAAGAGAGACTGAAGTGACCAAGGATAGGGAGAAGGATGAGTGAGAGAGAAGATAACCCTTCTATGTGAATATACTAATCAGCTTTGCCATGGTAGAATTACAAATATTTGTATTTAAATGTTGACGAGTTCACTAACAAATTTAAGGGCTTAAATTGAAACTCACATGCAATAAGTGTTTAATTGGAAAAGTCACCAGCAATAAGTGTTTAATTGTCCTTGATGCAAAGGTCAAATGTCCTGAAATCTCTTTCCATCTCTTTTCCAACTTGATATGTTTAGAAATTGCTTTACCTGCCTCAGCTCAGGAAAAATGGAATAGGAGAATTCACACTGCCTTGTGTGAAACAAGAATCCCAGGAGTCCCAGAACAGTACATATTGTTAAGTGTAATATAAAATATACCATAAAGTGAAAAGTCAAGTTTTTACTCTCTGTGGTTCCGCACCAGCCACACAAAGCCTGGACTTCTTTTTCTGAGCTACTCCTTTGATTACACACCTCCTTTCCTCTCCTGTAACACCCATATCTGTTTTCTAAAATTAAGAAAATTTCCATTTTTTTCCTTATGGGAAATACATTCAGAAATTAACTCTATGTTGCAACTTCTCCCAGCAGTTACAAACTATACAATTTAAGATTATCTGTTAATAAATGGAAAGGAGCAAGAGAGATTTGAATTAGTAAACCTATGTTTATTTCATAATTGCTGAGTTTTGTATATATTAAAAGTTGAAATTGCATATCCTTGGGCATTATTTTATAGATGGAAAGAGACCTATCAACTATCCCGAAAATATTCAAGTTAGCTAAAGGACACAAACCCATTGAAATCTGAGATGAGAGGCATTAGAATACACAATCGGTAGGTAAGATGCATATTGAGAGAAAATTGTGCATGTCCCTTTATACTTTTAGTTCCCTTTAAGTTGCCATTAGAAGTTCCTCCCCTCTCCATCTCTCCCTTCCTCTCTCCCTTCCTTCCTTCCTTCCTCCCTCTCTCCCCCTTTCCTTCCTCCACCTCTCCTCCTTTCTCCCTCCTTCCCTCTCTCCTTTGTTTCTTCCTTTTTAACTTTCTTCATTTCTTTCTTGTCTGTAGTTATGTTTGGAATTGTTTTTCAGGATGTTTAGACTATTTTCCTCACATTGTCACCAGCTCATTACCACAGAATTACACTTCACAAACAAGAGCTGTCGGGAGAGCCAGCTTGGCTTAGCTGTGCCATCTAAAGGAATTATTAAAGGGACGAATTTCTTTCTTTCTGAGAAGACAAGCACAATCCAATCAGTGGGCAGGCGAGGCCACTGCCTGTCTCTCTCTTCAGTGCTGTCCCTTGGCCTTTCCCTCTGTAGAGTCCCTCGCTGATGAAGTGAACAGCAGCAGGGTTGTTTTTTCACTCTGAACCAAGATCCCACGTGCTTTGTTGCAAGAACACATTCTTCACAGTTTTGCAGTAATTGACTCTACAATTTCTGCTGTTGTTATTTGTACTAACAACTACAAGTCCATACTTCACACCAATGCTAAATGTTGAGCTTTACACACACACACACACACACACACACACACACACGAGGGAATAAGAATTGCCGATACACACTCCTTTACATAAAAAAAATTAAATGCAATTTTTATCATGTGAGTGATATTGAGACAGTGTTTCTAAAGCATGGTACTTGTACCATGATTTTAGACATATTATTACATTCCTCTTCACATAGCTTTAATTAGGGAAAAAAATCTAAAAATATTCTGGATAAATAATATGAGGTATTCATTAAAAATAAAATTCATAGGAGTTGTGAGTACTGTATATTTCGAAAATCATTCAATAAAAAGCTTTTATTTTTGTACGTATATTTAGCATCACATATTTTGAGTTCCAAGGTAGAAAACAGCACCAGAATGAGTTTAGAAGGCTCTTCCATGTTTTACCCTGTCTGATAGTCTGTTTTTCATAGTCTGACCAGTGAACTTTGGAAAAGTGGCTGTAATGTCATCCAGGACTGTTTAAAAAAAAAAATCTCCAAAACTCTAACAAAGGTGAGTTGATCCCCATCAAATAATCAAAGAATTTTGATAGATTAGGAGGTATTTTATTTTAGAGAAATTATTTGGCTTTTTGTCAATATAATATTTCTACATATATTACTTTTTTATTTTACATTCTGTTATATCAGATATGCAGGAAAAAAGTCTCAAGTTTTACCTAGAGAAGGCAAACATAAATCATGTCAGCAAATTTATGCAGATTCTTATATGGCAATTGTATGTTCCGAAAAGTGGGACAAATGCAGAGGAGGCAGCCCAGGAACGAGAACATAAAGGAGGATGCTCTAAGTCAGCATTTTTACAGACCTGCGTTCATTAGAACCGTGGTACATAAAGGAGTCGTTCCCTTTCTACGCATCTGTCCCGTCCATGGTCACTTGTAGCCATACACAGAAATCCGGAACTTAAGCTTACATTCCAATTACCCTTTTCTTAATTAACTTGCTCTCCTAATAACTGACAGAATACTTTCTCCTCCTCACTCATTTCCAGTTCTCATTAGCAATTCCTTCTCCAGAGCTCCATGCATTATACACTGGATCGGTTTGACCAGACATCTGCTCCCTTAGGAATGCGAAAGCTTCCATGCCTAATGTTCCTTCCAGAAAAGGCAAGGACCTTACCTTGCTCTTGACTTCTGTGATCAAAGTGCATGGGTAATTTAAAATATACATTATCAAGAATGTGTGATAGCGTTAAGTGAACTAAATGTGCCTTGAAGTCTTGTAATAAGCCAGTAGAAGGCTACAGAGCTAAACTACCCTTCCCCATATCTGTGAGCTGGAAGAACAGTCTCTGGTGTGGCCAGTGAACATGGAGGGGTAGCAAATGCTATTCTTCCCAGGGGTCAGAATTCCCAAGGCTGGCCTCAGGACCACGATGGGGCTAATAGTCACATACAAATGATTTCTGTTTGTGACAGTAATTGGCTCTTCCTAGACTAGAGGAAGTGTGGACTAAAATACAGAGACTTTTTTTGCTGACGTCTGTGAAACACCTATTAAGGGATAAAGTCCAAATAAAAATTGCCTCGATTTTTCACTTTGGCACTTCCACACAGTATTTATTCATATCTCATTTGTCATACCTTAATAAAGATACCAGTTACTTTTGAAATAGGCTTTTGTCAGATTGCCAATATCTTGAAATCTTAGAAACCGACTGCAAATGTGAGCACAGATTTTGAACAACCTGGCAAGAGGCCAAGCACTGAAGATCTTTAAGACAAGAATAGTCAGCCATCCCATTGAATGTTTTGATTTTTTGCTTGAATAAAGAAGACTGGACCAGATAACCTTCCAACTCTAAGATTCTATGACTCTATTTTTCAAATACCTCATCTTCCAAGAATTCTATAAACAAATGTTCTACAGGAGAAATTTTAAAACAATTGTGGTTTGGTTTGCTTCTCTCTCTCTCTCTCTCTCTCTCTTTCTCTCTCCTCTTACTCTTTTTTTTACACCCTTCTCATGCCCAAATATGGTGCAAAAAACAAAGTGCTTCACCAAAACAACAGAGTTGTTAGTGATTATAATACGTGTTTTTCAATTTTCCACTCACTGATAAAAATATGTGATATGAAATACTAAAGAAACCTCAGGGACATTCCAAGTATTTACGGGCAGAAAAAAATCAAGACTTGTGGTATTTCCTTCAAAATTCATGTTAACTAAATCAAAGGGACACAAGAATTTATATATTTATGTTTAAGACTACTTAACCAAAATTGATACATTCTATCATTGGCAATTCCTGAATATTGTGATTCTGAAATAACATAAATCTATCCAGTCCTTTCCATGTCCCTTGGCATTCCTCTGGTGCAGAGCTTTCTAATCTCTTTTCTAGACCATTAATATAACCTTCTAATCATGCTCCAAGCAGTCATCATACAAGTACCAAGTTGGTCTTTCCTAAGTCCTACTGTGATCCTATCACATCTTTGCTTAAAACTAACATTAACTGCCTCTACCTACTACATGAATGTCTGACATTGACATATAAATATTTCTATAGTTATTCCTTGCCTTATTTTTCAGCCTTATCATCTGTAATCTTTCCCTACTATATTCTGATAACCCAGTATTTGTTATACTTGTAACTACTGACATTTGAATCCAGATAATTTTCTGAGGTAGACTGTACTCTGCACTGAGGAATGTCTAGGGGCACCCCTAAGTTGATGCAACCAAAACTGACATTACCAGATGTCTCCTGGGAGAGCGAAATCACACCTGGTTAAAAACTACTGATGTAATTAAATCAAGTTCCATTACTTATTGTTCATAAACCATACTCTTCTCTGAACAATGTATTTAATTGATTGTTGTTTCTCTTAAAATACTTCCACAAACAAACACACACACACACACCACACACAAACTCCCTAAGTTTCATCTGTTGATAGATCTGGGGCCATCTGGAGCTTCCTCCATGAAATCTTTTTCAGTTCCTACCTCTGATATGACCAGTCCTTCAAATCTATCCTTTGTGCCCATCTCATTCATTACACAGCCATCCTTTTTGGGCTCATAATATTTCCATTTGTCTATTTGTCATTTTCCCCTTGAAATTTTTTAGTTAATTTGCTCAATTTATAAGTATTGTGTTCCTACCATGTGGGAGGCTTTGCGTCTGCATTGGGACTAGAATCACGAATAAAGCAAGCTCTCACTTTGTGAAACTAACAGGTCAAGGAAAAGGTGGCAGGCAGGTGTAATGAATAGGGTAAGGGACTAATAAATGACTAAATGTATATAATATATACACTATTTAATAATTTTTATCATGTATCGTAACAAAGTCTTGATACATAGCAAGCAGAGAAAGCCTTATTGAGGTCCATTTAAGCTGAAGATTGAAGTATGAGAAAGTCATTCATGTTTATATCTTTGACTTTGCAGGTAACTGTGCAAAAGTCCTGAGGCAAGACCAATTTTGGCTTATTTGAAGATTTGAAATAAATTCCTAGTGCTTGGTGATAGTGGTCAAAGGGGAAAGCTGTAGGAAAGTATTGTTATTTTTTAAAGATTTTATTTATTTATTTTTAAACAGAAGGGAATGGAGGGAGAAAGAGACAGGTAGAAACATTAATGTGTGGTTGCATCTCATGTGGCCCATCTGAGGACTTGGTCTGCAACCCAGGCATGTGCCCTGACTGGGAATCAAACCGGAGACCCTTTGGTTCACAGCCCACACTCAATCCACTGAGCTACAACAGCCAGGGCAGCTATAGGAAATTATTGGGAGAGGCAAGCAAGGACTAAATTGTGCAGAACCTCTTAGTTCAAGGTAAAAATTCTGGATTTTCTCATAAAACATTTTAAAAAGCAAGTGAAGGGATTTATAAAGAGGAGTGTGATGATCTGATTTATAACATTATTACATTCCTTCAGATTCTGTATAAAGAATGCAGAAGGAGCCCTGGCTGGTGTAGCTCAGTGGATTGAGCGCGGGCTGGGAACCAGAGGGTCCTGGTTCGATTCCCAGTCAGGGCACATGCCTGGGTTGCGGGCCAGGTCCCCTGTGAGGGCCATGTGAGAGGCAACCATACACTGCTGTTTCTCTCCTTCTCTGTCTCCCTCCCTTCTCCTCTCTCTAAAAATAAATAAATAAAATTTTTAAAAAAGAATGCAGAAGGAGTGTTTTTATTTAAAGAACCTCAAGATCAGAGAATATCTTAATATTTCCTATAGATAAAAGTCTAAAGGGATTGAATTTCCCATCCTAGAACATTCCACGTGTTGTGCCAAAAAAAGAGTTAAAAGGGAATGAGGTATTGATCCCTTCAGCACCCAGAACAGAGTGCATCTTGCTGCTACCTCAATGTGCCATAGAAATAGTAACATTTTCAATGTATTCCATGGTCTGGGAAAGAATAGGAAGCATTGCTGTATTATCGGAATAAATTAGTCATGAACACAACGGTTAACACTCCCACCGGGCTGGGAACTTGCTATCTCCAAAGAGAGCCTTTTCCAGATTTGGAAAGTTCTAAAAATTAGAAAGTTCCGCTTTCATTGAGCTGAGTCAGAAATGTGTGGGTTACATTGATGAGATCATAAGGAGACCAATTTGGCCCAGGCAAGAGTTCTTTTGGAGGAGGCTCACCTAACCCAACATCCCTTCCCCCTCACCTTCCTGTCAATGAAAATGTGATCTTATCAAGGGCTTGTTCCCTTTATACCTTCTTCTCTGCCTTATGCCTATGAAAATGCTTACTTTCTTTCCCTGAATCATTCCAACTTATCTGCTTGCCCATAAGATATAACTTCAGTACAGCCCCGTTTCATAAGCTTTCCCTGATTGCTCATCCCTTAGGAACTTAGTTTTCCCCTTTCTTGTGTTTCTTCTGTATAGACTGTGAACTCCCTGAGGACAAGAACTTGATCTTATCTCGATATCCTGAGCACAATGTAGAATGCATGCTGCACTATAGATGTCTGGTAAATATTTGTTAATAATTATGGGTGGAGCAACTGGATTTTGGATTGAAAATGTCAAATATTAATTCAACTACTTACTAGTTATAGCAGTCATTTATTTGAACATTCACTCCACAAATATTACTGAGTTCCCATGTGCCTAGTGATAGAAGTGCATGGTCTCTACCTCATGAAGCGTATGGTCTAGATGGAAAGGCAAACACAAATCATAAATAAACAATAAGAATTTTATGAAGGAAAAGGATAGGGTTCCATAAAAATATATATCAGGGAAACCCAATTTTGTTTGGATTCTCAGGAAGACTTCTTTGTTTTGGTAAGATTTGAGCTAAGATCTAAAACAAGTAAATCTTGAGAAATGTATCTAAACTCTCTAAGCCTCAGATGCCACACTAGTAAAATGAAGATAATCAGGCCTTCTCTTTAGGGTCCTCCCAAGGATAAGTCAGTTAACATATGTAAAGTTCCTGCCACAGAGAAGGAAATCAATAATTGGCATGTTCTTTCTCACATAATGAAGGAGAAATGAAGACAGGCTAAACTGGCAGGATTATGAAACAACTTAGAGTTTCCCCCCAAAAAGATATATTCAAGTTCTAACTCCTAGTTCTTCAGAATGTTTCCTTACTTGGAAACAAGATAATAAGAGATGCAATTAGCTATGTTAAAATAAGATCGTACTGGGGTACAGTATCTAATCTGACTGGTATCTTTATAAGAGGAGGTAGATTTGGACACAGACATAGGAGAGAATACCATGTGATAAGGGAGGCAGAGATTGAAATGCTGGAGCTGCAAGGCAAGACATCCCAAAGATGTTTGACGGACCACCAGAAGCTGGGAAGAGGGAAAGAAGTATTCTCTCTGACAGGCTCCAGAGGGAGTAGGGCTCTGCCAACAGCTTGACTTTGGACTTCTAGCCTCCAGAACTGTGAGACAATAAATATTTGGTGTTTAAGCAACCCAGCCTGTGGTACTTTCTTAGGGCAGTTCTATGAAACTAGTACACATTATAAAAGTGTATGGATTACATATTCATGCAATAATACTGATTCTGAAGACTAATTTTAAAGACAGGATTTGAACAAGAAGATACATTTTGAACAGATAAATCTAGAATCAGTGTTTACCCTGTTAATGTATTTTCTGTTCCCACTGAGTCACCAGCTCCTTGAAGGCAAAACCTGTGCCTTCCATGAAAGATTGAACTCAATATAAACTAGCTAAATAAATTATTTCAAATAAACATTTGAATACATTTGCTGTGTATGGAAAATTGAGAGGTAAAACATTTGAACACATTGAAGTTTTACCCTTCTAAAGTAATAATCATCTTCTTATTTTATTTAATTGAAGAGGCAAAGCATGTAGTAAATTAAGTCCAATTTGCATGCAATTGTGCATGCAACGTAGATCTTGGCTTTAACTAGGGAGCAAGCTGTGTATAAACACAAATACCCTATGTTTGAAGTTAACATTAATTGTTTGCTTAAAATTTTCAGTAGTTTTCTCCCCTTGCTTTCAAAGAAAAATATCATAACATTTCTCTTTCTAATGTAAAGCCCACAAAATCCATAACTGATAATAAGAATGCATCCCCTGGGGGCTAATGCATTTCTCTGATGTTATACCAGCAATGCCTTCAAGCTCTGGAGCAAGCCTGTAATTCTAAAAAAATAATCTTCATGGCTCTAATTCATATGGTTTTGCTCTATTTAATTATATTTATCATCCAAAAATATTCTGCACTTAGAAAAATAGTGAATGGTGTGTAGAGCAAGCAATGTACTGTATCCAATTTTATGAAATTTCATATGCCATGTGTATTGATCTGGTATAAACTAGAGAACATAGTTTGTTTAAATTAAGGCTTTAAATTCAATTTTATACCAATTCCTTCAACTCATTATCCATAATATATTTGTTTACATCCATGGAAATGTTACCTGGTTAAACTAGGCAATTTTACCTAATGCAGATTGATTTGTATCTTCTCTCAATTTGAGCAATTTCATATTGTAATCATTACACAATGAAAGAGGGGCCCTTAGTTTGATAAAATTAATAGTTTTGCCCATGAATGTTAATTATGCAAGGAAAAAAAGAGCAGACACTAGGTTAAAAAGAATGCTAGACATGCTTGAAGATAGTGGACCAATCAATCTATTACAGTGTTTGATAGAGTTCTTCAGGGTTTTCATGGTCCCACCATTCCTGGGACACAGCAATTGCTTGATGCTCTTATTTTATTGAGTGTCAGTTTTTAGAAATTCCCCTCAAGTTCCCCTTTCCAGGAATTGTATTCCTCTTTAGACAATCACATACCTGCCCAACTGCTCCCCATCAGTAGTTCTTAAAAATGAATAATGATGACAAAGATCCCTAGATCCTGGTAAAACCTACTGACTCGGATTATCGAAGGACAAGCTTAGAACTTTGCATTACAAAAAGACACTCCAAGTAGTCCTGCTTCAGAAGATCCAAAAACCTTAAGATGGAGAACACTGTCTCCCAACATGCTTCACTTGAAGTTGCTGGATGCCCCTCCTTCCTGTTGTATCCCACCACACCCTCCTATGCTCTGTCCTTCTCCTAATAGCGCGTATTCAGGTATCTCAGGTGAGCGGGAGAGTGCTCGAAGAACTCTCACATTCACACAGATGTAACTTCCTAAAGGCCTTCCGTGACTGTGGTCAGCCCCACTGGAAGAAGCTGTGGCCTGAGCCAGAGACTCTAATGGTGGGAATACCATCCATGTCGTAGTTTGGACCTCACCATGTTTACTAAATAATATTTTGTACATGAGTTTCATCTGAGTAGTGGTGAAAAATAACAGAGTATCTCTGAGGCAGGCGTTTCTACTGAATAGACCTGTTCTTGAAACCCAGATCTGCCTTGCGCTGCCCACGTGACCAAGGGCAAGTCACTCGATCTTTTCCAGCCTGGCCAAAAAAGATAATAATTTATACTTTACAGAATTATTTAGATTAACAATAGTGTATGAGAAGTATACATAAGTACATAGTTTTTAATTAATGGCAGTAAAAAATATGTACCAAAAAGGTATACTTTCTATAAAAACATTAATCCCATTTCCTTTAATGTCCCAAGAACCCACGCAATCTTTGCACTTTGATCATAGTCCATGATGGTGGGGTTTTCTCGGAGTTCTCAAGATGTCTCCATTAAAATAATCTTTAAATTGACAACTGAATGTCATTGTTTGGTCAATGCCAAACAATATTTTAAAGTCTATTATTTAGTAGTTTCTCATCATCTCAGTTTCTGGGACTAAAGGTTTGGACTTTGGCTTGTTTGTATTTTTTTTCATTTATTTTTTTTATTTTCCATAAAGAATTGGGCATGAAATGCATACCAAATTCATGCATTAAATATCCCTGGCATAAAGGACATGCATTAAATATTCCTGACATAAAGGACATCTCCAATGTCCTCAATCATTGATGAGCTTAGTACTTGAGTTTCAATTGCCAAAGAGCAGTGGCAAGTTTCACTATGTCCTACAGCAAATGCCTGAAGGTTTTTATCCTCCTGTAATATGAAGAAAGCACCAGTCGAGTTATCACCTAGCCCTGAAATTAACATGTGAGTAGTTTCTGTGTCTTAGGTGCAACTGCCCTGAGGTAAAGGATAGAATTACAGAATAGGTTTACAGCCTAGGATCCTGGGCAAACTTACATTAGGCTTTTGTGAATTAATAAGACCTTTGGGGCATGTGACAAACATTTTATTTTCTTTTTCCTAGCATCCTATTTGGTCCTCAATATTGAGATACTCCTGTATATATAATACTTATTTTCAAATACATATTTTCAAAGCTTTTGATACCTATTTTATTAAAAAGAACATTTAGATACCTCAGTAAAAATATCTAGTCATACAGTTGTGTCTTATCTTCTACTAGTCAAAGCAATTTAGGTGGAGGGGTTTTTGCTCATAATTTTGCAAAATACAGTCCAAGAATAGTGACTTTTTAATTTTGTGAACCGACTAGAGAAAACTGAGCTACAAAACAGTCTAGAGCAGAGGTCAGAAAACTTTGGCCCATGAGCCAAGTCCAGCTCACCACCTGTTTCTGTGCATAAAGTACTATTGATTGAAGCAGAGACGTGTCCATTTGCTTAGATATTGTCTATGGTTGCTCTTGAGTAGTTATGACAGACATTTATGATCCACAAAACCAACAATATTTATTATTTGTCTCTTTACAGAAAAAGTTTGCCAAGTCCTGGCCTAGAAAACAATCCTAAAGTATTATAAAGGCAAACGTCTGTGGTCTTTTACAAATTTCATTTGTTGACAATCCCTGGACAGTGGGTGGAGTTTAAACATAACCATTCTGGTTGTGTGTATGTTCTTAAACATGAGATGTTACTTCATTTTTGTCACAAATGTCAGATACTGACTCAAAACATATTTAATTATCTGTCTATAATATGATTTCCAAATAGGTTTCTGAAAACTCGTATAGTAATTATTCCTCTTAAGAATTCTCTTTGAGTATACTTCCAAATATAGACAAAATAAAAAAGAGACATTTAAAGTAGTACTTTGACAAGAGATATGTTATTGTTGTAGTAGTTATAAGAAAATAAAAGGACAAAAATGCAATGCACAGCAATTGCCTTTAGGTTTTTAAGTAATACTGTGTATATGTGCATATATATAAAAAAGTATATATTTTATATTTATTTTAAATATATATTTTACATATAAAAGTATATATTTTATATACTATGAAATAAAATATATATTAAAATCTGGAAGATCAAGTCAAAATCAGAAACAATAAGATTTACATATATTAAACATATATATGGAATCATATTGCTCCTAGTTCTGAGTTGATCTTTCAAATCAACAATTAATATAATTAATTGCAAATTACATGTCTATCAATGTTTTTAGGTAAACACTTACTTTTAAAACCTGACATCATACAGTAAACACTGATGAAATCAATTTTGGCAATTTGGCATGAGACTGATTTGGAATTTTTTTTACAAGAGTCAAAGTATTCATTAAGAGAGAGAAAGAGAGCTTCCCTCATCCTCTCAGCCTGCCACGACAGCTAGAGACAACATTTTTTCAAAAAGATAGAAAGTTTGTAACCTATTTTTCATACTTCTTGTCCTTGCAAAGTGCCCTGGTGGAGATGTGTATTGAGCAACTTTGTCTATTCTTAATTCAAAGACACCACAAAGCAAAATAAAGTAATGAAGAGGGATTAAGACGAAAGCTACTACATAGAGTTCATCAAATGATGCAAAAGACTTTCACAATATTCTGACTCCATGTCTATGTTCTCCTAAAATAGAAGCTGTTCTTGGGGCAATAGAGTCTTTGCACTGGCCTGGAACAATGATACAGGGGGATCAATTGAGTGACTCCAAATTAAGCTATTCAATCATTTATTCATAGAACACACTCTTGCCAAACGACTCAGGGGTTAGGCACTGAGGGTTCAAAGTCATGAACCCTCCTTCAAGACCCTGCCTTCTTGGAGCAAAGAGAGACAAGTCAATCTAGAAGAGTATGGAGAATACTATACTCTAATGGAGTTCAAAACCATGAATCCCACCCATGTATAAAATGAACATCTTTTATTCAATTAATGAGTCAGATGTTATGACCAGATCAAAGAGCTTTTCAGAAGCTAGCTAGCTAGAAACAATCTCCCAATAAGATTGATGGGTAGATACAAAACTGGTTCATGTCCAATAAGGCCATAAACCTCTGGAGTGACCTGTGCCACTTGACAGATACTATTTGCATCTCTTCTATGCAAAAAGCTACAAGTTAGTGTACAACTTCATGAAGTCTGGGACTTTTAATTAAGAGTAAACAGTGAGGTGACCTAAATACATTCCACTAGTTGATCCTGGGGTGGCCTTAGCTTCTAAGGCATTTTTGCCTTATTTTTAAGCTTCAGATTGATTTTTGGAAGCACAGAGAACACTTTCATCAGTCAGCGTTAAGGTAGGGCAGAGGCAAACATGGCAATATTTGAGCTGAGATTTGGAAGGTAAGTGAGGGACAAATTAGACAAAGATAGGAAGCCTGGCATTCTAGGAAAGAGAAAACGTGACAATTTTACGTTCATTCCTATGCTACTTTATGTAATCCACCCACAGACTGGTACATCACAAAACCACTCTGGAAAAAAGATAGAACACACAGACTTTTTTTCTTTTATTCCTTAGAATATAGAATACACTTGCCAACTTTCCATAGGCATGAATTAAGGAGTAAACTCTCAGTGTGGCATTATCCAGAAGCTTGGGAAGGACCAGGGAGGCTGCACAAAAACCTAGGCCATGCCCCATTTTGGACAGGAGCTTAGCAGAAGACGAAGAAGAGAAAGGGAGAAAAAAAACCAAACCCTGTAAGTCGTCTATTTACTAGCCACATGTGCTGCTTGTCTGAATCAGTTTGTGGTCTCTCACATACTCTATTTAGAATTCTGTACATCTGGGTGTATTTTTTCTAGTGTTTCCTATCATATCAGTGACAAAATTGCCAACACAGAGGTAGCCATAAAT
Source organism: Micronycteris hirsuta (assembly GCA_004026765.1). Classification (NCBI taxonomy): domain Eukaryota; kingdom Metazoa; phylum Chordata; class Mammalia; order Chiroptera; family Phyllostomidae; genus Micronycteris; species Micronycteris hirsuta. The sequence goes on along the minus strand of PVJI01002247.1, from coordinate 31,967 downwards.
TATACTGCAATCTAGTATTTTCTAGTGCCTGGAAAGCTTGGAACAAAAGACACAAATGCAAATGTAAGCTGCTTAATTCAGTGAGTATTTCTGATGTTACCCAGGTGCCAATGACATCTTTCTGACCAGCTCAGAGGCACCAGGGACCAACCCAACATACATTTTTAATGTGCTCAGCTGTGACAGCATATACCCACAGAAGACCTTAAGGCCTTAAAGTCAGCCTCTTGGAAACCAGTGCACTTCTAGGGGCCCAGAAGAAACGGTTTAATTAATCTTCTTTTCCAGGATAGCTTTTATTGATATAAATTATGTACACTGAAAACCTGCCAATTATAGCAAATTAAGGGACTTGGCAAGTGCGTCCCTTGGAGGCAGATGGTAAATAATATCCAGATTCTGACTTGAAATAGGACCAGAGATTAGCTGGTGCAGAATGTAAAAGCAGTCCAGATATGAGAAATAAACAGAGTGAATATGAGCTCTAAGAGGAGGGTTTGGGTTTAGGATGGCTACAGTGATATGATTAAAACAGATGACTCATTATCATTACGCAGGTTTCCAGGAGAGGAGCCTGCTTTTGGAGTTTCTTTCTATTATTATTTGATGAACAATTAATTATTTATTGCCTTAGCATCTTTGGGATGTTATCCAGAAACCTCAGTTTCCTCAGCTGTGCAATGAGCATAGAGCAGGTCAGTGAGAGCTTTAAATGACATCACATTACCATAAACAGTTGACCCTTGGATAAGATGAGGATCAGGGGCACCTACACCTGCACTGTGAAAACCCCAGCCTAAGTGCATAGCTTCAGTGGGCCTCCTCTGCAAATGCAGATTCCCAACTGCAGATGGAACATGCATATCCATGCAGAAGTGGGCCCATGCAGTCCAGGCCCATGTTGTTGGAGGGTCAATGCTAATGTGCTTAGCACAGTACTTGGCAAACAGTAACTATTCAGTAACTGTTTTGGTTAGTGTTGCTATGACTACCAAAATAAACACCAGCTCGCATACATCCCCCCACGCTTACCTTTTTCTCCAAGATAATAGTTAATGCTCAAGAGTGTTGATTATGTGCCAGGGGCTGTCTGAAATTTTTCTTTTACAGGTAAGCAAGGGAGGCTCTGAGAGTTTAAGTACCATGCCTTTGTCTCAAAGACAGTAAGAGGCAGATTCTGGATGCTTAATCACCTTGACACTGTGTTGTTACTCAAAGACTGGCAGTTACTTAAAACAAAAAGAAATCCGGAAACAAAGTCTTCAGCTGATATATCCTTGAAACAACACTGTGTATATCAAAGTTGAGGTGATTTTCTGGAAATAAGGTAAGGCAGTAAAAAAGGCTAGCTGTGTACTCACCTTTACATTCTTCTAAACTCAGTTTGCTTCTGGTCTGAGTCTCTCTACAGCAGGTGTTCTCAGCTTATGCTGTGGTCCAAATGCTGTGTCCGCCAGAACGTGGATGTTGAAATCCTAACTCCTAAAGATGACGGTATTCAGAAGTGGAGCCTTTGGGAGGTAATTAGGTCATGAGGGCTCCACCCTCATAAATGAAATTGTGACCTTATTAAAGAGAACCCACACAGTTCCCTGGTCTTACATGAGGAAGTGGGCTCCCATCACCAGACACGGAATCTGCCAGCACTTTGATCTTGGCCTTCCCAGTCTCCAGGACTGAGAAATAAATTTCTTTTGTTTATAAGCCATGGGCCAAGAAAGTTTATTTGCCTAATAACTAGACCTATTTTTCATTAATTCACCACATAAATTATGTAGAACAATTACTGGACTCAGTTACAGAGTTTACACTTTGAAAGAACAAAGCGGGGGGTGGGACATGAGGAAAGAAGTGGGGAGAGATCAACCGGATCACAAGGCAGGAGAAAAACACCAGTTTGAATGGGAATAAATCAGCAGAGCTCCCAGGGCAAAGTTCTCAGTACTCGCTTGCACAGGGCCACCCCCATCCCTGTGACTCTCAGAAAATATCACCAATCTCAGCCAGCCTGAGCACTGGCATCTTCAGGGAGTCTGAAGCCACAGCACAAACTCAAGTGCATATTCATCCTATAACTCATGTTCCACCTAGGTTGCTAAAATTAGGAAATGACTCAATGATCATGCACCATTACAGCTATTTTCAAGGCTGTAAGTGATGCGGTGCATCAGCACTGATGCAAAAACTTACCCCAATTAGCTTCTGCAAACCAAACGCTCTTCCTGCAACAGGCCTTCGTTTCCTAGGAGCCTTCGATCTAATTACAAGGCTCATTCTCCCGCAGGGCCTGCCTGGCCAGATGATTTCATTTTACTTTTAGGTTAACCTTTGCCATTAATGACGTCACCGGAGTGTTCCTTCCCGTCAGAGGCTCCTAGGAACACATTAAAAGGTTGATTTATTTGATGTTTGGTTAAAGGGACTTCTCTACTGGAGGGGCCCCGTTTTGCTGGAGGAGGGTAATGGTAGATATTGGACATATTCAGAAGAAGGCAATTTGCACCCAGCCAGCACCAACAGAGCTTTTTGCACCAACTACCCAGGAGCCACTCAGACGGAAAGTCACTGCTGAGCAAGAAGTCAGTGGATCCTTTCTACAATTCAGATTACTTGCTTAAGGAGGCTTTGCACATTTCCTAGTGTTTTTCCTCTTAAAACCCAGAGCTACAAAGCTCAGTAAAAAATGTAACTAGTTATGCCATCAAAAAAACTTGTTTCAACCATGTTAAACATGAGAACAGTAAAGGAAAAAACACAAGTAGCAATCCCATCATTCTAATTCCCAGACTTGAAGTGCACTGTACCTTCTCTGATTCCCTGCTGGCCCAGGCTTGTACCCTGCGGGAGCCCTTGCTACGGGGAGGCAATGCTGATCACAAGGGCGCACACACGGGCAGGACCACACGTCGGAAAACTAAAAATCATGACAACCTCTTTGACAACCTCATAACATCTTTTATGAGCTCCACAATGAAAAATAGCCAATTCTACTAATTTTCTTTACTCCCTTATATCGTGTGAAGTAAACATTTCTTAAATCAGTGCTTAGCATTCCTTTTATATATTAGCGCTTCCTACAACACACCCTCTGCCTTTCAATAGCATGGTCCTAATCACTATTTTTGTTTAATTAAATAAAGCCTCATTTCCTCTCTATCCACAACATTTCAATTTCTTTTATTTCACAGAATAAGGAAAAACCTTATAATATAATGAGAGAGTCTGAAGCCTGATATGAAATCAGCATATGAAAGCAACAAATGAAAAAGTGTAGTACTTTTAAAACAAAGAATAACAGTGTCCATGATCAAATTTGGTGCAACAATAAACCATATGGACAGGCTACACACACAAACAATCCACCCTGACAACAACACGGAGCTCACATAAAATGAGAAAGCTGTAACACAAGGGTGGGTAATGAAGAAAAAAATCACTTTATTTAACAGGTAAGAAATGCATAACGTGTTGTCTAAGTGATATTTTTGGCTGAAATTTTACAACTAAATCCTATGCATTCTTAGATAAAATTATGAATAATAAAGTAGAAGTGGATTGTTGAAAGTTCGGGCAAATATGGCAAGTGGCAACGTGAAACCCAATCACAGCGTTTCCATCTTCCATTCTGCCTCCTCAAATGAACCAACTTTAAATATTGTCTTAATGAAATAGAACGTTCTCAGCAGCATTCAAAAATGAAAGATGTACAATTGGAAGTAATAAACATTGACAAGAAATTAGAATGAAGGGTCACTGGTTCCATTCCCAGTCAGGGCACATGCCTGGGGTGCAGGCTGGGTCCCTGGTAAGGGCATACTAGAGATAAAAACACATTGATGTTTCTCTCCCTCTCTCTCTCCCTCCCTTTCCTTCCCTCCAAATAGAAATAAATGAAATCTTAAAAAAAGAAAGTACAATGAATCAACAGAAGTTTCTAGAATAAAGCAAAAACAGTGTGGGTAACTTAGTTGGCCTTGAAACCTTCATCGATATTCTCAAAAAAATAATGCTCAGTCAATAACATAGTAATTACATTCAACAACACTGCCAAAGTTTGGAGAGACAAGTTAAGATTGAACCCTTGAGTTTTTCTTGTTTTAACTGAAAAGTAGTGGAAATAGTTCCTGGTAGGAGGGTAGAAAGGAAGACATGTAAAAAATGACGATAGTTCGGTTTACAGGGGTCACAATGACTAGAGAATAATCTGAGTGGAAATAGATGAAAACCCTATCCTGTAGAGAAAACCAAGGTTTAAGTCATTCAGTACAACTTCAGTTGTGCTCATTTTCCTCTCCCATACTCTCAAATTGTAGCTCCAAGGAAAAGGAAACAAAATACTTGTGAACCATGGTGGGAAAGGAGAAAAACAAAAAACAACAAAAAAGTGCATTTTATCAGCAAAATCAGCAAATCAGATAATCTACACCAAAAATTTCACATTAATTTCTTGGTATATAGTTGTTCATAGTAATTTCTTAGAATCCTTTGTATTTCTGTGGTAACAGTTATAATTTTTCCTCTTTCATTCTGACTTTATTTATTTAGTTCCTCTCCTTTTTGTTTCTTTATGAGTCTGGTTAAAGGCTTGTCGATTTTGTTTATCTTTTCAAAGAACCAGCTCCTGGATTTACTGATCCTTTGAATTGTTCTTTTAGTCTCCATGTCTTTTAACTCTGCCCTGACCTTGATCATTTTCTTCCTTCTACTCACTCTGGGCTTTTTTTGTTGTTGTTCCTCCAGTTCTTGTAGATGCAGGGTTAGGTCGTTTATTTGAAATATTTCTGTTTTTTAGGCAGGTCTATACTGCTACGAACTTCCCTCTCAGGACCGCCTTCACTGTGTCCCACAGGTTTTGGACTGTTGTATGTTCATTTTCATTCATTTCCAGAAACTTTTTGATTTCTTCATTGATCTCATTATTAAACCATTCATTGTTTAATAACATGTTATTCAGTCTCATGAGTTTGAATATTTTTTAGTTTTTTTTTCCTTAAGGTTTGTTTCTAGTTTCAAGCCTTGTGGTACAAGAAGATGCTTGATATGATTTCAATTTTCTTGATTTGCTGAGGCTTGTTTTGTGTTCTGTTATGTGGTCTATCTTTGAAAATGTCCCATGCACATTCTTTGAAAAGAATGTGTATTTTGCTTCTTTGGGATGAAATGTTCTCTGTATATAAGTCCATTCGATCTAATACATCATTCAGTTCCACTATATCGTTGTTGATATTTTGTTTGGAAGATCTATCCATTGTTGACATGGGGGTGTTAAAATCCCCTACTGTAATCGTGTTACTGTCTATATCTTTCTTGAAGTCCTCCAATATTTTCCTTATGTATTTGGGTGCTTCCTTGTTGGGTGCATATATGTTTACAATGTTTATGTCTTCTTGATGGATTCCCCCTTGAGTATTATGAAGTTTCTTTCCATGCCTCTTTTTATGGCCTCTGGTTTGAAGTCTATTTTGTTGGATGTGAGCATTGCTACCCAAGCTTTTTTCTCCTGTCCATGCTTGGAACATTTTTTCCAACTCTTCACTTTCGGTCTGTGTAGGTCTTTTGTTCTGAGGTGGGTCTCTTATAGGCATATATGTGTAGGTCATGTTTTCTTATCCATTCAGCTACCCTATGTCTTCTGATTGGAGCATTTAACCCATTTACATTTAAATGTATTATTGATAGTACTGATTCATTGCCATTTTACCTCCTTTGTACCTGTGTTCCTCTCTCAGTCTTTTTCTTCATCTTCTTAAAGCAGTCTCTTTAGCATATCTTGCAGAGCTGGTTTGGAGGAGGTATGTTCTTTGAGGCTTCTTTTGTCTGGGAAACTCTTTTTTTGGCCTTCCATTTTAATTGAGAGCCTCACTAGGTAGAGTAGTCTCAGTTGCAGGCCTTTGGTTTTCATTACTTGAAATATTTCTTGCCATTCCCTTCTGGCTTGGAGCGTTTCCATTGAGAAGTCAGCTGCTAGTCTTATTGGGGCTCCCTTGTATGTTACTTCCTGTTTCTCCCTTACTACCTTTAAGATTCTCTCTTTGTCTTTGAATTTTTCCATTTTAATTATGATGTGTCTGGGAGTGGACTTCTTTGGGTTCCTCTGTGCTTCCTGGACTTGTGTGACTTTTTCTCTCATCAAATTAAGGAAGGTTCCCATCATTACTTTTTTAAACAGGTTTTCTAGGCCTTGCTCCTCTTCATCTCCTTCTGGTATCTCAACATACTACATTTCATGGTGTTCTGCATTTCTCTTAACACCTCGTCATTCTTTCTGAGTCTCTTTTCCTTTTCTTGCTCTTTCTGGGAGTTTTTTTCTACCTTGTCCTCCAGATTGTTGATTTGATCCTCTGCTTCATCTAGCCTGCTTTTGATGCTTTCTACTCTGTTCTTCAATTCAGAAATTGTATTCTTCATTTCCTCTTGGCTCTTGATAGTTTCTATGTCCTTTTTCATGCTGATATAGTTTCCAATAAGTTCCTTATAGCTTCCCTGTAGTTGTTGGTAATTCTCACTGAGCTTCCTTATAACATTGATTTGAACCCAATATCTGATAGTTTACTTGCCTCTATTTCATTTAGCACTCTTTCTGAGGATTCCTCCTTTCTTTTCTATCTGGGACTTTTTTTTTTGTTTGTTTGTTTGTTTGTTTGTTTTTTGTCTTCCCATTATTTGTTAGATCCTTCTTGTTTGCTTCTGCTTCTTAAATTGATCTATTTTAACTCCCTGACTCTGTGGTATGAACTTCTATGGTAGGAGACCTGTGAGATTCAGTGGTGCAGTGTCCTTGATCTCCTGAACTTGATGCTCTTGGGGTGCCCTTTATGCTGTTTATGTTGGGTCTCTGGATGTAATTGGTTTTGATTGTTGTTGGTTCATTCTTTTGTGGGTCCTTCCCTCTAGCTGGTTGACATTAAGTATAAACAAAATTTAAAAAAACTTGCGTATAATAATTCAAAAACATTAATCAATAAATAAATAATAAGTAAAAACAGGGAAAAAGCATGCACAAGTCAAGAAAAAATGTGTATGAAGGAAAGCACAGCAGAAGGAAACAAAAAATTCTCCATAAATGTGTTGGTGTTACAGAAAAATATAATGAGATTTTGATTTTAAAAAAATGAAAAGTCATAAAAAGAACACATCCAGCATTAAGAAAAAGTGATTGTCAAACCAATATTTATGTAACACATTAATACATTTTAAATAAAATAGTACATGTGACTAAAAATAAAATTGTTACCCTAAATTGAGTTTTTTAAAATAATCACAATAAACATTGAGAATGCAGAAAAACAAATCAAAAGATGGAAAGAGTGAGAAATAAGGAGTGAAAAAGGAAGAGAGGGAGGCAGGGAGGGAGGGGTGGAAGGAGGGAAGAAGAGAGAGGGAGGGAGTACGAGAGGGAGGGAAGAAGGAGGGAGGTTGAAAGACAGAGTTCAAGACAGATAAAGATGACCCTACATAAAACAACTGGCTTCCTCGAAGAATAAAGCCCAACAGATCAAAAACATAGTAAAGGATATAAAGCTAAAAAAATTCTACAATATGATGGGGGAAAATGACTAAAGATGAAGAGAACGCACTCTCATCCAGGCAAAATTAATTCAGAACACTCAAAGCCAAAAGAGATTCTGGTTTACTGTTGAATTTCAAAGATTAAAAAAAAAAAGACTTCTCAAGGCTCCCTCCAGATGACCCAAGTCACACACCAAGAGATAAAAGCAGAGTCCCCTGAAACTTCTCCACAGCAACATTTAAGGCTGAAAGATTAGAGGGAAAACTCTACAAAGTTCTGGAAAAAAAAGAAAATGTGTCACATGAATTGTGTATCCAGCCAAGTTTCAGATACAAAAGTAACAAAAAGGGTATTCAGAACCATACAAGCCCTCAGAAAAACAGCATCTGAATAACTGATGTATAGACTAAGCCATTGGAATCCACTGTACTGTTGTTATTTTTACACTGGACTTTATTTTTAAGGGATCAAAATTAAACTGAGTTTAAGTACCAGAGAGAAGTTGGTTGTAATTATAAAAAATGGATAAAATGAAGGCACTCTAAGCTGGTGGCAATACAATAAAAGGAAGAAAAAGAGACACAGTTATTCGTATAACTACAATGTTTGCAAACAATGGTAGCTAAACTGGTATTTTCTTGCATGCACACATCTCTCAGTTTCACAGAAGTTTTAGCTAACCCACTATGTTCAATAACACTTTATATTTGGATGCATTCTATTCTCATTTTTTGTCACTTTCTAAGGCTTGTTTGCTAGAAATTTTTGCAAGTAAAATTATAACACTTTATCCTTCCAGAAATTTAAAAATTTATGCAACTTTTAGAATTGGTAATGTAATTTATAAAAAATAATTGGAATACCCATTATAACTTGTGAACATTGATAAAAAGAAATTTCAGTATTATTTCATCTCTATTTATGCTTCAAGGTTTAAAATGGCATATTTTAGAATGGAAATTCTGGTAACTTTATTGCCTTATTATTGTATTTCTGATGTAATGTCATATTAACAGTCTCTATGTAAAAATTTACTTTCATAAGAGTCTATGAATTCAGTGTTTGTACTTCAGTCAGGTACTAATTGATGCATTCAGGCTCCTTAAACAACCTTATTTCAATCACATCTGCCTTTATGCAGTAAAGCTACTTTAGTCTTTGACCTAGAATTCAGATTCAGCCCTGTTACTAGTTTCTATGAGAAAGTTATTCATACAAAGTATTTCTCGGAACTGTAGACTTACGTCAGTGCATTCTTAATCATGAGATGCTATGGCATATCTTACAACACTAAGCATTCCTTTCTCTTGCTCACCTTTCTGTCATTCTCCTCTTTTTACTCTCTTTCCCACAGATTCCCAATCTTTACCCTCTGCTTTATCCAGAGTGACTCATTTTGAACCTTGGAGCTCACCTGTGAGCCAAATCCAGCCCTGAAAACTGTAAATCAAAGCATATTCTTACAAAGGTGGATTCTTGCAAAGAACATTTCTCAGAGCACAGGCTAAGAAAATATCATTTTCTCTGTAATGTGGCCTAGAGTGAAATGTGAACAACTTCTATGGTTAATATCCAATACATTCTGTAGTAATTTATTCAATAAATGTCAATTAAACCTCTACTGTACACCAAGCCAATTACTATAAATTCAGTAAAGGCCTCTGTTTGGAGGATCTTCATTTCCCCATTCTCCTGTTTCTCAATTACAGATACACAGGTGGATCCCAGGGAATGTGATGTGTGTGCTTGTGTGTGTTGTGCATTTAATCCCCCAAGAGTCCCTAGTGGGCAAGCAGAGATGAGAACAACTCCACCTCGGCAGTATATTATCTGTTCTCCTCCCCAGCCTTACTTACCCCTAACTAGATAGTGATTTTTTTGTGATAGTGTGATTTGAGATGAAGAAATCAGAAGTTTAAGAACACACATGATATAACCTCTTCTTATTTCTGATTTTGGATTTTTCTTCTCATAAAGATGTGCTTTCTAGAGCTCCTGCTTCCACATAGTAGGCACACCTGCTTCAGTGCCAGGCCTGTCTTCTGGGGATGGATCTGGACATTAGTGTCTCTCTCTGGCCCAATATGGCAGAGATATAAGTCAGCAAATCTGGGTAAGTATGTCTCTTCTGAAGACTCAAATTTGTCCCTCAGGTGGGTCATATCCAGATGAGGATTGTGGAAAACAATTAAAAGCCCTTCTTCAATTCAGCTTTGACAGTAATAACCCTGACAATTCACAGTACCTTTCTGACTCCTTTGTCTACTTATAAAAAATCACTTTCTAAAACATAGGAAAGATATACATATGACTATCACTATATAAAACATCAATGAGCTCTAACTCTATTATGCCAATTAAGTATAAGAAAAAAAGACACAAAAATTTCCATAAATGATTTTCACATTTGCATAAGAGGTCCATAAAGTTAGTTGAAATTTCTTTTCCCTCTCTCCTTTCTTCCTTCCCTCTCTCTCTTTCCCTTCCTTCCTTCCTCCCCTCCCTCCCTTCTTTCCTTCCTTCCTTTTTCTTCTTTCTCTTCTTTCTTTTTTAATTCTCCATTTACACAGGGATGCATAGGTTACATAGAGACTACCATTGGACCAGACAGCGCTTCCATCACCCCGATTACACAGGACCTTCCCTGGGACACCTGTGGCGGTTTTTCTGGGACAGACATGCACCAGCCTGGAATCGGAATGAAGCCTTCCTTTGCAAACTAGCCTCTTGCTTCTCATTTGCAACTGCTCAGAAAAATATCAGCCCATACATAGATTAAGAGCTATAGATTCTATTCATATTCACTAGTGTATGTGTTCTGTGGCAAGAGAGTTCTCAAATGTACGATTTCTTTATCTAACTGACTGATGACCTCATTGAGGACAGAAACAAGTGATCGCTTCTCGTTTTATTTGATGCCTTGTCCTACTTCCCACTCTTCACATAATATTCTAACTACAATGGATCCTCAATAATGCTTGCCATCTGATTGATAACCATGTTAAACCAAACCCCCTCTTGAGCTTATATTCTAAAATAGAAGACACTAATGCAGACATTGACATTTGCCCCCCAAAAAAGACAAAATGATGTGTGTTTAAAATAATTTTCAGGAAGCTGAAAGCTAAATTTGATGCTCAGTTTCAGGAGCTATCTTTAGCTTATAAATTCTGGTATAGCTATCTTGACCTAGCACAGCGTGTAACCACATTCATCTGCCCTTGCTTGAATGGTTTTAGTATATCTGTGTCTTTTATTCTAAGATGCTTCCAATATTTTTGGAGGAAAGAGGGATTAAAAATAACAAGTATAGTTTATCCTAGCAGAATACATTAAGAGTTAAAAATATCTCTGCTTTATTCACATAAAATGAATAGGGCATAGCACACATGCAGGAAAAAAAGGAATGAATGAAGATGAAAGGCAGTTTTGTAGCTCCCATCTATTTTGGGAAAACAGAGCTGAGCAGCTTGATCACCTGAACTTAGAAAGGGCAGAATATCAAGGTTATCATCTTAGCTCCTTGTGAAAATGATTGTACAATCTTTAGCAAGTGGCCTGCAGCAGGATCTGTGTTCAATGACTCATTCAAGAAGTGGCCCTTCCATTAGTTCCCCAACTATAAAACGGAGACATTCATTTAATTCTGACTCACATTGTTAAATGCCACACACTGAATCATCCATCCTGCTGCATAAAGCACCTGGATCAAATGTTTCTATGAAATACTTACCCAGGCTGAAAGTCTCCACTTGGGCCTGGGAGGCTACAGAAACTATGTCTACAGCTAGTTGCCTTGGAAGTCACATATGAGTTTAAGTTCACCGGCTCTCTGGATGCAAGATAAAGCCCAACGAGTCAATACATATTATTTTTCTATAATGCTTTATGATATCACTTACACCTTTATTATACACAATAAAAATTCTCATTGATAATCTTGTTGATAATAATTGTGGCTTTTAAAAATATTTCTCTTTTTAACAAATATTGTTTTCCTACTTATGTTATTTTCCAAAGGGACATTTCAAATATGGAAAAACAAAAATGTTACAGGGGCCTCTAAATGAAATGCATTCTCTAGCTGTCCAGATGTTCATTTCGGTGCATGCATCATATAAACCTAAGCTGACGAGAGCGGTAATGGGCCAGTGCAGTCTGTCTTAGTGAACTCTGAAACGAGAAAAATAAGAAATGTACCATTTTGGAAGTTATGAGTTTTAACAACTCAAGAAAAAGAAACACTTCTTATATTTTATTGTTTTGATTTTGTGGACAATAAAATTGACTTCCCATAATGGTCTTCTTACTATGTAACAGAAAAAATATCATCTCTGTTCAAAATCTATGTACAAAGTTTTCTCTGTAATGAAGGTATGTTTGTAAAAAGACAAATAAAAACCCAAAGTAATTCCAAAACAAATCCTAAAATATGACCATACTTTCCATTGCTTTCCTTGCTGAAGACTTCAAGGGGTACTCTGTATATTTTTCATTGTTGCTTACAGATCTGAAGTGTGGTATATGTGATCACCTATTAGTCCACTTTTGAGGATTTACATAAAATTATACACATATCACAAAACATACCGCTTCATTGGCTATTTGGTGTCATTTGAGAGACTGGAAGAAGGCTTCAAACAGGGCCCAGTGCCAGGACCCCACAGCATCCTGTTGCTGTGTTATCCACAAAGCCATTTCCTCGGATTCCCAAATACAGCTAGGAATCCTCAGAGCCAGGTTCTAGAAGGGGCGAGTACCCCTGACACTGCATGTTGCAGCTGGTTTCACTGTAATTTTCACCTTGGGGACAGATGCAGAGCAGCATCCACCTGCCTACCACTCCAGTAAAGCAACCCTGAACGATACAGTTGTCCCTCGATCAACGTGAGTTTCTGGGCAGGGGTGTGGTGCTGCATTGCTGATGTTTTACCTGCTTTTCCCCAAAATACAGTATTTCCATTGGATACTTGAGTGAGGAGGCTCTTAACCTTGCACATGTATCTGCTTAAAACATCTCCAAAGTAACAGCCAGAGTTAACACCTACGCTGGCCCACAAGGCCCCACGGCTGGATGCTAACATCACACCTGAAGAGAAGGATATTTCAGGGATCCTTCCCATCTTAGTGCATTCAGGGTTCTACAACAAAATACTATAGACTGGGTGGCTTATAAATAGCAGAAACGTGTTTCTCACAGGTCTGAAGGCCGGAGGTCTGAGATCAGGGCGCCCATCATGGTTGGATGAGGGCTCTGTTCTGGGTCTGAGACTTCTCTTGGTACCCGCACACGGCAGAAAGGGCTAGGGAACCAGGCCTCTTTTCATGAGGACTCTGCCTTCTTGAACTACTCATCTCCAAAAGGCTCCACCTCGTAATACTCTACCTTCTAATATTCTAATCTTGGAATAGGAGTAGAATTTCAACCTACAAATTTTGGGAGAACATAAACAGATCATAACACTACCTTATATACACATCATCAAGAGCAAATACTCAGTGCCAACATTATGCCAGACACTGAAGTCGGCCATCATTTGCAGTGCTGGAGGAACTTGGACACATCTGTGAGAAAAATTTTGATTAAACTCAGTTTTCCATAGACATGTTCTTAAGCTTCTCATTTATATTTCCTCTCCTTAGCCACACTACTAGATTATAAACTTCCCCAAATATAAGCACTGGCCAGGATCTATTTGTTTTATAACCTTTCTATGGCTTTTAATATATTCTCATGGACTTAGAATGCTGATGACAAACAGCTAAGTCAATAGAAATGGAAACAAAAGAAGATTCTTTTTAGCAAGAACAGCTAGTAACTTTCTTGGCTCTGGCAGAAGCAATAAATTCAGTATTTATAATAGTAAAGATTATTTACCTTAAAGCACATTTATTGTCATAATATAGCTTTATTAAATTCAAGGAATTACTAAGTGAAAGGGCATTGATGGTTGTATACACTTCCAAATTGTACATTTAAAAATGTACATGACATCTTGTGAAATGTCATGAAACCACTGAAATACCTTTAAAGGATGGATGAGTAATTTATCTTGTGGCATTAAAAACTTAAAACACATAGTTACAATCTGGCACAATGATATTTCCCTGGATTAGTCTCTTCCTCTTTGGGACATTTTTGAAGGATACTGTCCAGAGACGAGGCAGACTGGCAGCTCAGAGTCTTCTCTAGCCTGATGATTATGTAACTTGCAAATGCAGTATAAAGAGTGTGGTCTGGGCATTTTTTTATGGAAGTACTCTAGCAAAGCTTGAAATTCAAGAGTCTTCTTTCACAGATCTAGAGCCCAATGACCATTACTTTTGCTCTTAACTCATGCACCATTTGGTCTGCAGAGACTGGCCATCTCTGAGAGCATCCTCTGAGCCCCCATCCATGCCTCCACCTTGACTAGGTGAAACCCTGCAATGATCTTGGCATTTTCATTTTAACACCTTCCTCTACGTGTCCAAGGCATGCTATTTTATTTTAAATGTTTTTTAAATCTCCAAATCTACTTGTATTTCACAAAGTCATCTCATTAACACTTTCTTCTGGCAACTCTCCATGTATACACATACTACTTAAGCAAAAGGCGCCATTATTCATTTTCACATTTTTTCATGGAGTGATAAAACCTATCTCCAAATACTCAGATTTACTCATGAACTTGGTGAATATCTTTATCTTCTCAAAGTAATAATGCCTTTTTTATTTTCAAGATGACATCCTGTTAACTCCATAGGATACTGCTGGAATACAAATGATCTCACCACTATGAGTAAAGCAGCTACTTGACGTGCTTCTGGAAACTTTCATGAAGAAAATATTTTGTCTCTCCTCCCTGAACTGACCAAGTTGATATCCTCTATGGTCCAGAGGTCTGTGCACATACCTCCAGGGGCAAAGCCGGGTCTATTTGCAATCTGTCTCTATAAATATTTAATAAACAGTTTGAGAGGAGGCTGAGTAGAGATCCATCTGTTAAACTGCTGGAGACATACCAGACACTGTGAATTAACTACAGAATAGGTCCATTATATTGTCAGGGTTCGATAGTGGGCCAAAGACATGCAGCTGATCCCACATTCTGGATAGACCAACACTGTAATAGGAATGAAGCAGTCCAGAGTGGAAGAACAGAAATTCTGCCACCAAATGAAGCTAATTCCTTGCAAAAACCAGTTAACAATGCTCTAGCCAGTTTAAAACAACAGAACTAACTCTGACATACATACAGAAATCTCAATCTCTAAGTGAAGCCAAAGTTCTCAAGGTCTGATTTCACTTGCCAGTAGCTCCCTAATATTGTCATTCCTCAAAAAAATGAAAATCAAACCAGGAGAAAAATAACAAGAGATTTATTTGTTCTTTGACATTTATTCAACCCCTCAATAGTTTATAAAGTTAATATATATAGTTTTAAAAACCAAACACCCAAACAACCACAAATCAGACTGCCACAGTGTTTTCTGTCATTCTATAAAAGATGCTGTTTCTTTTTTGAAGAATGAAGAATGTCAGGATTTTTAATAAATGATTGCTGGTTCAGAAAAGGTTATGTCAACTTCCTTTAGAGCAAACAGGCCTATACTGACGTGGTAGATGAAGGGCAGAATACACTGATGGCAAGTTCTATCTCTTTCAATCTTTTTATCCTGTTGTCCTTTCCAGGGACAGTTTAAAATTGAAATAAATGGGTTCAAATAAAGCAATTGCACGTTTTTGTACACACACAGGTTTTTTTCCTTCTTTTTCCCCCTTCGCGCCCTCACTTCTCTTCCTTCCCCTTCCCTCTAAAATTGAAAAACTTCAGAGAGAGGAGCCACAACGCGTTCCTAGGTCTGATCAGGTCTTCCATGACTTTGGTGCTTCCTACTGTTTTTTTTTGTTTGTTTGTTTTGTTTTGTTGTGTTTTTTGCAGCCTTGCTTTTTGTACATAAAAAGAAGGAGCATCTATAGAAGAATTCCCTGAGGCAATTGTGTTGGGGAGGGGTGGGAAGAAGAGGAGGCAAGAAAGTGCTTGACACTGAAAAAATAAGGAAATGATTTAAAGCTCTTGATTGCATTAGGATTTGCAGGCCAAGAAAAAGAAATTTGCTTCTTTCTTCCCATCCCCACCCTGCACTGAACACATGTACACATACTCACACAGACACATAGCAAATACACATATAGCCAATGCACACACATACAAAATCACATTGGCATGAACACACAATACCTCCTGCAATGTTTCAGGTAAAATATAAGAAACCTATGTATCTTAGACATATGGCATATATATAGAAAGAGGTGTAAAGCTTATTTTAAATAAGTAAATCTGTGTCCCCAGAGCATCATTTCTTTGCTACTCTGCTGGTGTGAGCCTAAGCAAAGCATCCTCAGTAAATAATCTATTTGCATTTTGTACCAGGCAGTAAATATATTTTTTCATGCCACTTTATGATTTAATAATAAGACAATGGAAGAGTATAGGAGTTGAAATCCCTAAATAAAAATTGTCTATATGACTCTTGGACCAAATTAAACATTTAAATGTGTTTTTTTAAGAATTAATGTTCTATATTATAGATGGAAACAGAATCCCACCATTAAAAAATAATTACAGCTTCATTTTGGTTGTGGTTCCAAAGGACGATAACAAACCCCTTTTCAATTTAGGATTTCAAAAAGCCAAGCTGACAAGTAGGTACGGATCATATCAGCAGAAAGAATATCTGGTCCTAAAACACAAGGTTGTTTACAGGGCACAAAGGCATCAAAATAAAAACACAACATGAACAGATTATAATTTTAAAATTCTTTACTATTTTTCTTGAAGAATACATAAAGTAGTATTGTTATTATCAAAATTTTCCAAATCCAAGTTTGGAAATGCTCAGGTTTCAGAAATAAGTAATTTTGTTCGTGCATTTTTTTCCCTAGGTAAGATTGCTCTACAACTTCATTGTAACACAGGCATTGCATATAATATGTCAGGTAATAACACAGAGCAGTCATTTCATGTCACTAGACCTGCCTCCTCCCTTTGCACTGGGAAATAGGTTTCCTGGGAAAAAGACATGAAGCCTTTAAATTCCTCTTCCCAATCAAGAGGAGAAAAATTTGCTTTCCTTAGGCATTAGGTTTTTGGATATAAGAAGTCATCAGCTGAACAGTCACCCATACTACTTATAACTGTCCACACTGGAGAAACAACACAAGAAACCAGGGCCACCTTCCCAAGATGCCATGTGTGGTGGCCACACACCTTTATGTATTTCTGGGATTGACTCTGCCACCAGTTTTTCACCAGTTTTTCTAGCCAGGAGGGATAAAATCACATAGTTATAATGTGCAATAGGCCTCAAATAATGTTTCCTTCAATGTCATTTACTTATAAAATTCATCAGAAAAAAATTTAATTCCTGGACAGGGTAACTGTCGGTGTGGAGTTCATATATTCTCTCCTATCTCCTATGTCTGCATGGGTTTTCCCCGGGTATTCTAGTTTTCTCCCACATCCCAAAGCCCATTCATGCGAGGTGAATTGGCATGTCTACATTATCCCAGTCTGAGTAAGTGTGAGCGCGGGCATGAGCGGGTCTGTGACAGGAGGGCACCCAACCCAGTGTAGGTCTCACCCTATGCCTTGAGCTGCCAGGAGAGGCTCTGGTCACTGCAACTCTGAACTGAAATCAGTGGGGTGGAAAAGAATTAGCTTACTTGTTTGATTCATCTTTCTTAAATGTATGTATAGCTTACATTTAATTCAATGTTTAATATTAGAAATGCCTTAGGTCTTTATTTAGAAGTTTGAAGCTTTTTTTGTGACCAGCAATATACCATAAAAACTTCACGACTGTTTATATTAATTAGCTTATAATAAAATTTGTTTTCTTACAAATACATCCTTTTGCTTAAAATCACAGTTTCTAAGAACCTACCAATGGCGTTAAGCCAAGACGTACCGTGTTAGAACTGAGAGAGGACACAGAGTTCTTTTAGGCCAACATTTTCCCCTTAGAGAGGAGAAAATGATCTATGCAGTAAATGACATGGCAAACACAATAAATTGTTGTCAAAGTCTAGGCTGACATGTTTTCTGACAATGAGTTTTCTAGCATCTCGCTATGCAAAGCACAGTGGGCAGACCAGTGACATGGGCATCCCATTAGAAATGCAGAATCTCAGGACTTGCTCCAGACCTACTGTATTAATCAGGGTTCCTCAGAGAGACAGAACTAATAAGATGTGTGGGGGTGTGGGGGGGACAGGAATGTAAAGAGATATATTTCATGGAATTGGCTCATGCTATTGTGAGGACCAGCAAACCTGAAATTTACAGGACAGGTTGGTGGGCTAGAAACTCGGGCAGAATTTATATGTTACAGTCTTGAGACAGAAATCCTTCTTCTCTGAAAAATCTCACTTAAAAAATAAATTTATTTATTTATTTATTTACTTATCTATCTATCTATCTTTAGAGGTGGGGAAGGAGGGAGAAAGAAAACGAGAGAAAGATTAACATGTGGTTGCCTCTCTCACTCCCCTCCTGGGGACCTGGCCTGCAAGCCAGGCACATGCCCTGACTGGAAATTGAACCAGTGACCCTTTGGTTTGCAGGCCAGTACTTAATCCACTGAGCCACACCAGCCAGAGGATTGAAAAACCTCACTTCTTGTACTTAAGGCCTTCAACTAATTGGATAAGCCCCACTCACATTATCGATAGTAAATTCCATTATTTAAAGTCAACTGATGGTAGATGTTAATCACATCTGTAAAATGCCTTCACAGCACTGTCTGGACTAGTGTTTGACTTAACAAGTGGGCACCAGAGCCTAGCCAAATTGGCATAGAAAATATATCTGGCACACTTCCTGAATCAGAATCTGCATTTTAATATGATCCCTGGCTGATTCTTGTGCATATTTAAGTTTGAGAAGCTCTGATGTAGCTATTTGTAAATTCAGGGGCTATCATAGCCCCAGTTCTATAACAAAGAGATCCAATATAATGGTACATTAAGTCATTTAGAAGTTTGTTTCTCTCCCATAGAAAGCTGGTGCATTCCAGTCTGGGACAAGGAAAGAGACTTGACAACCCAGCCCTCTTCTAAGTTGTTGCTCTGCTATCTTCAACACACAGCTTCCATCTCATGGCCCAAGATCACTGTTTCATATTCAGCCATAATGTTTTTGTCTACCAACAGGAATAGAGAAAGACCATGGAGGGACCATTCTCTTTGCTGTAAGGACATGACTCAGAAATTACACTCATTTATGGTTAAATCCCATGGTCCAGAACTTGGTCATATAGCCACATGTGGCTACAAGGATTGTGCTTTTACAGGGTTATCAATTATTAAGTACAAACACATTAAGATTCATAATTCTGTAACCAAAGAAAGAAGGGGAGACTGGTTACCATAGGACAGCTAACCATTTCTGCCACTTGTTTTTCTGCACCAGGGTACTTGCAAGCAATTCTGGGACTGCAGATGAGGAGTTGAGGAAGTAGCAGGAGAAAAAGAGCATCTTTCTTGCTTTCTTCTGCAGTAGGAAGAATGGAACCCAAATCTCACTGGTAGGATGAGGAAACAAAGAGTGGTGGCAGTTCATATAGCCATTGCATGAATAGGTTACTTCTTCAACATGGAGCTGATCTTGCCAGAACAGCTGGAATGTAAGCTTCCCTTGTCCTAAGGAAGTAGAGGATTCTGCACTCTGGCTTTTTTTGTTTCATTGCCACCATCCCTTCTCTGTCACACAGGAATGATTCACTTCTCCTTGTTCTTATGGCCAAAAAGGAACATAAAAGAAGAAACAACTCTAATCGAAGCTTCTTCTCTTGTTCAATCCTGGTAATTCTCATATCCCACAGCTGGGAATAGAAGCATGTAGAGCTGCTTTCAGTATTCATGCTGACCACAAAACTCCTTGTAATTTCCCTTCCCCGGGCAAAAGGCTGTGTGCCTAGGGATGCTTTTTTGGGGCATTGATGTTTGCATAAGTATATTTTCATTTAATTGATGAAAGCAGCTTTACACACAAAATAATACTTTATAGCAGAATGAAAAAACTTTAAAAATATATCAACTTCTATGTAAAACTATCTTCCACAATAAAATACATCCAAACACCAAGTCCCTTCAGAGACCAGCAAGGCATATTGTACAGAATTTTCTGTAACCAAGGTAACAAAACATCATTGCTCTATACCAACTTTTAAGACAAAAAATGAATGTTTCTTTGTAATAGTGTTTATTCCTATGATGTTTACCACCATTTTCAAGATATAGGTTATATCAAGCTGTTTGTTTTATTCTAGGTACTAACTATAACATTCAGCAAGTAATTAGAAGTATTTGGATTATGGGTCATAACCATTTTTAAGCTATAAATAAATAAGAATATAGTTATGGAAGGATTCTACTGTACTTAATTTCTCTTTTAAGTTTCCATAACAATTATAAACATAACAGATTATCAGTTAAATAATACCTATACATTGCTTACATGGTCCACAAGCATGTATGCATGCCATAAAAAATGATACACATAGTATGAGATGTTATAAATGATTTGCATCTATATCATTTTATATAAAACCATTTGATCCTTTTCTTGCCAAACTTGACTCATTAATAATGATCTGCCATCTAGTTCTATAATAAAGTAAAATAAGACAATCCATCCTGAATCTTAGGTACCCTTGTAAGACTACCATCTCTCAAGTGCTTACATGCACACCTTCTTTAATATAAGTACTCTTTCTGAAGTTTCTCTTATGTGATGGTTTCACTGCGATGCACAGTGTTGATTGCAGTCAGAACTGTTCTGGTGTGCACAGCAGCAGAGTTCAGTAGCTGTCTAGATTTTCTGTGACATCATGTTTCCCCGCTAAGTTCATGGTCTCCGTGTGATATGAATCTCTGGTGTTACATCTCTGGAATTAATCAATATTATGATTAATCATAATAACCATTGCCATTAATGGTGAATGACAGCTGATGGCATGACAGTTACCAAGTTCCTAAAAACTTTTTTTACATCCTGTGTGGTGTGTGAGTATATCAGCACATGTGTGTGCATGTGTGTGTGATCAGTGTGACTTACCACTTATCACAGCAGTAATTACAAATATATGTTATTAATATCACTAATTATAAATTATTGAGTTTATATTTTCATTAATGTATACTTCCATTAACTTAAACAATGACCATTTTGACTTTGGAAATTAGTGATTGGTTCTAAATGTTTTTGCCTACCAGTTACAATTTGAAATTTTTATTTCAAACTGCAAATGTACAAAAATAGAAAAGACGTGCTAGTGAAGGAAACTCCGGCCATGAAAAGTGACGTTTGTTCTGTATTTCAAAACAAATAGACATGTTCTTACAGTTTAATGAAGTAAAAATTAAGTTGTTATCACAGTGCTCTCAATTTCCTCTGCGAGCATGTTTCACTCAATCTGCTTCTCATTTTTTTTCTTACATTATGGAGAAATTGCTGCTCTAAGGATCTGGATTTCTATTCCTTGGGACTGTGTTCCCCAGATGACTTAGTTTGCTGAGAATAATTTCCAGTCCTAGTCAGGAAACGAAAGCATAGGGCAGAAAATGAGCATGTGATTGAACTTTTCCCATATTATAGACTTATTAGCTCTAAGAATTTTCAATTTACACTAATTTTCTCCTTCCTTGTGATATTTGCCCTGTGGCGCTTGAATATTTTTAAAAATTTCAACTTTAGAGATGTCATTTTGGTTTCAGACTTAGACATTTCCCAGGGACTTAGCATACGGGCTACATTTATATTCTTAAAGCAGGAATTTTCATTCAGTTTTGAGCCAATTGTAAGAAGAGGTTCAGTCACAATGTGTTTAATGTTTTCTCAACTATTCAGAAGAAAACATATTAGCAATATTAAAGAAATATTTCTAAAAATAGAACTGTATGGGACACTGCTCAGTGGTCTCTCAAAAGCATCAAGTTTTGTCAAATGCATTCTAGTTTTGGCATTTATAATAACCAACAGTTATTAATGCCCTCATTGATACTAAGGGAGAAAATCCCACGGTTTTATTATAATGAAATTACATCTAGCTCTGAGACCCGCCAGCCTGGGTAGCAAAAATGCTGTCGCTTGGCAAGGCACACGCTCCTATGTAAGTCTCTCCACTTTAGCATCATGGTCGAGGGCTGCACTGGCAGCTAAAACCCTCACAACCTCCGCCCTCTTTGCATCCATCTTGACCCTGGGACCACTGGACAGGTCCTAAAGCAGTGTCGCTTGGGAGATTGTCCCAGCCCACACTTGCAGCCACATTAAGGTCCCACCATCAACATGGCCTTCGACATGAACAGATTGCTGTCTATGTCCTCTCCAGCCTCTTCACTCCTCAGGACCAGGGAGCCACACTGCCACAGGGCAGCCACGCTCTACTTACTCCAGTCCTCCCAACAGAGCCCCAGCATCTTTCAGAGCTGGAAAATCTAGGCTGTAACTCAGTAAGCCAAGGTGTTCCAAAATAATAATAATAATAATAACAACAACAACAACAGCAAAACTTAATAATGGTACTTACTATATGTGGGTACTGCAAACGTATGAACTTATTCAGTAATCACAACATGGTTTACTACTGCTGCACCATTAACAAATGAGACTGTTGAGGCACATAGAGGTTTGATGACCTGTCATCAAGCTGCTAAGTGACAGATCCAGAATCCAAGCCCATACATTCTGGTCCTGGAGTCTACGTGACTCAGAATTCCAATCCCTGCGTTCTGCTCCCAGGGTCTATGCTCTGAAGCACTACGTTTCACTGCCTGTCTGTATGGCAGTCTGTTCATTTTTCCTAGGATAAGTAATGTATTTCTTCAGTCTACACAGGCTAGATTTCTTAGAATGGTGACCGAGGTTGAAGAAAAAAGATGTATGGAAAAAAATACTTGCCACATTTATTCCTTCATAAAATACCTCCAGGAAAATGTAAACCAGTATTAAATTCCTGGTCATTTATTTTTCCATATATATATATATATATAGAAAATGCAAACTCAAATAAACTCACATTACAACTGGGATGTACAGCAAAAAAATAATTTTTTAAATATTTTAATATCTGGTCTTCCACATGAGTCCCATCCACTCAAAAATGCGCTGAGAAAATAACCAATATACAATATAGATATCAATTTAATTTGATTTCGGAGTATGAACCCTGTAGATGTACCCAATCTATCTGAGTTAATTAGCCAAATTCTCTTAGTTTTGAACCATCCTTCTAAAATAGGCTCCAGGTATCTCTCTTTCTCTCTCTCTCTCTCAGCTTGGTCATAGGTCAGGGCAGCTTCCTTGATACCAAGGTCTCACATGGCTCTTTAAGCTCCTCTGAAACTTTGCCACGTTTTCCACCATGCCCTTGGCCTAGGTGGGCCACCCTTAAACTTAAACTCTGGAATTGTCTTGCTGAGATCATTGCGGACTCCAACAAGAGTCCTGTTGATTCTAGCTTCAGTGGTCAGGTAATGTATAACAAAAGAAGGTGAAACAAAAGTGTAAATTAGACCCTCTCTTTCTCCTTTATTCTTATAGTATACTCTCTTAACCCTAGGGCTGAAGTAACATCTCCTGTCCAGGGCCTTCTTCACAGGGCATCAAACTAATGGTAGCAAGAATTGCCATTCATGTGCTCATATCTATGTCCTCTTATCACCAAGTCATGCAAGGGTAATTGGAACAAACACCTGATCACTTTTCTCTCCTTCCTCTCTCATTACATCCTCCTCCTTTGCTCTGCAATCCCCAGGATGAACGCTTTCATTCCTTGATATCATCACTACCTTCCACTCAAGAGAACATGTTGCTTATACAGCTTTGTATTTTTAGATTATATTTTTGCCATTCAATTTTGTGGCTATGAAAAATCTCACTTGCTAGGTAGATGATAAATGGATATTATAATAACTGTTCTTAGCTTTTATCCCTAACTCCCATTCCTCAAGAAGGCAGAATATTAATGTTCCAGTTATTTATGGCTATGTAACAAATCACATAAATACTTAGTGATTAAAAAAAATTGTCATTTTTGTTGCTCAAAAATTTACAGATTGGAAGAGTTTGGCAGGAAGGGTTTATCTCTGCTACAGATTGAGTTAACTAGCATAGCTCAGCTGGGCCAAATAACGCACTTCCAAGACGGCTACACACTCAGCTGCCCACGTGTCCTCTCCACGGTGCTGCTTCTCCCTCACAGAATAGAAGCTGTGTTTCAAGCAAGAAAGTGATATCTGCTGATATCTTAAGTCCTAGGCCCTGGCATTGGCTGAGAGTCACTTGAATTGTATTCTATAAGTCAACCTTTTCAAAGAGTCTTCTAAATTCAAGGGATTTTGGGGGTTGGGGAGAGGGTAGGAAAGTGACAAAGACTCCACCTCGTAAAAGGTGAAGTACAAAGTATCTGTGACAACTGTTAACCTATCATATTTAATGTAGTGACTTTCAGTTAAATTATCATTCCTAGACTTTTGCAGTTAGTTACTATTTAAAAGCAAGTCAGGCCTAAAATAGAGTAAATAGTATAGTAGAAGAAATAGGTCAGCAAATCTTCACTTTAACTTTTTTTAAAAACCTGAAAAAATTGTCAAGAACAATCACACTAGGATTATGCATATCAAACAAGAACACAAAAAATTAAGAACAATTTATTTATGAAAAGCTACTGACCACCAAGAAGATTAGGAATCTGTGGCATTCTTGTCTGAAGTTGCTCCCATCTCCTTTCCATACCTGCGATAGTGTAATGTCAGGGCAAAGCTGGCCATGAAAACCAAGAATTTCTGGCATAACTGACTTATCTCTAAGCAGAGGGCAATAACCCCATTCCCATTTGCACTGTTCATAAAAACAGCAAATCTTGTAGAAAATGAACAGAAAAAGCACACAGCCATGTTCACCTGAGTCATGATTCCACTTGTGGAAAACAGTAGTTCAAGGGACTAGAAATTTAACACAGAGATCCCACTAGGCAACTTCTCCACACATCCCTGGCTAAAGTGGCATATACGTGCAGGGAGATGCAAGGGGGCCCAGTGAGCATACGGAAATGGCCAGAGAGAGCCCATGCTCTCCATACACTTATGGCTGACAGAGGCTGAACACTAACACCACAAATACCTGAGAGGGCCTAGTGAAAAGAAAAGCTGAAACAGCTTTGAAAAAGAATGCCTGAATTCTGAATACCCTCACTAATCCACACAAAAATCCATCCATGTGGACTTAAAAACCTTTTCAATCTAGTCAAAACAAAACCAGATTGGTGACAAGAATCTTCAGGGGGAATACTGAAATTCAGAATTCCTTATATATTATCTAAGATGGCCAGTTTCAAACCAAAACAATTGAGACTCACAAAGAAACAGAAAAATGTAACCTATATGCAGGAATTAAAAAGAAATTAATTCTAAGTGTGCCCAGATGTTGGATTTGGCAAACATATATTCAAAGAATTAAAAGAAATCTTGTTTAAAGAATTCAAGGAAAGTACAAGAGAAGAAAAGAAAATTTTGAAAGCAGAAGGAGAAAATTCATCACATTCACAGAACAACAATACAATTGATAACCTCTCAACAGAAACAATAGATGCAAAGAGGCAGTGGAATAAAGTATTTTAAATGCTGAAAGAAAATTGTAGTCAATAAAGAATACTATTTCCATCAAAACTATCCTTAAAAAATGAGGACAAAATAAAGTTGTTTGAAGTTAAACAAAGACTGAGGGAAAATGCTATCAGACCTGTTCTACAAGAAATTGTAAAGGAGGTTCCTCAGGTTGAAAGGAAATGGTGCCAGACAGTAACTAGGATCCACAAGGAGATATGAAGAGTGGCAGAAATGGAAAAAATATGGATAAGTGTAAAAGAACACATAAAATATTTTCTTTTTCTTCTTATAATTACTTTAAAAGAAATAACAATGTATCAAGCAATAATTTTAACACTCTATTTTGGGTTTATAACATACATATAACACATCTAAAATAGTGGAGAAATAGTGAAGAAATCAATATTTCTTCACTGTTTTAATAATCTCCATAATACATGCTGTCAGCCCAACAAAATTGAAAAGAGAAGTAGATACTTCAACTATTACAACTGGAGATTTCAATATTCTATTCTCAGCTGATACAGAGACATAGAAAATCATCATGGATAAAGAAGTCTACCAACTTGAGGTAACTGACAGTATTAAAATACTTCAGCCCCAAATAATGGAATACTCTTTCTTTTTAAGAATACAGAGAACACTCTGTAGGATACTCTGAATACTAGAACATAAAACATGTCTCAATAAATGTAAAAAGCTTACAATTATTTAAAGTAGGTTTTACAGTAACAATGCAATAAAAATGGAAGTTGACAACAGAAAGAACCTAGGGAAATCTCTAAATATCTGGAAATTAAATAACACATGGTTGAAAGAAAATAATCATAAAGCAAATTAGACAATAATTCAAACTGAATAAAAACAAAAAAGAATATTAATAGGATACAGGTAAATCAATGTTTAGACTGAAATATGTAGCTTTAAGTATCTATTTTAGAAAAGAAGACCCCAAGTTAATAATCTAAACTTTCTCTTTACAAAACTAGAAAAAGAAGAGCAAGTTAAATACAAAATAAATAAATAGAAGGGAAGGAATAATAAAGACCAGAGCAGAAAATAATAAAATAGAAAGAAACTGGCAATACAGAAGATCAGAGCACTGAGAAATGTTTAGCAAAACTGGCCAAGAAAGACACAGAGGAAGAGAGAGAAAATACAAATCACAAAATTAGGAATGAAAAAAATAACAGTGCTCCTGACTATATAAAAATTAAAGTATGTAGGAATATTATTTACAATTCAATATCAATAGATTCAACAATTAGGTGAAATAGGCTATGTCCCAGAAAGACACAAATTCCCAAAACTGACTAAAGAAAAAACAGATCTCTAAACAAGGTCTACAACAAGTAAAGAAATAGTGTGAATAATGTAAAAATTTTCTCACGAAGAAAAGCCCAGACAGTTTCAACCATGAATTCTATTGAATATTTAAAGAGGAAATAATATCAACACTAAACAAACACTTTACAAAACTATAGAGGGAGGGAACACTTCTCAACTCATCCTACGAGCCAGAAACATCTCGGTACACAAGCCAGAAAAAGGCATCACAAGGAAACAGCGTGCCCCTCGTGACCATGGGCACGGAACAACCCACCAGAAAATGCTAACAAACTGAGCACAGCGCCATAACCAAAGGGCATCTATTAAACACATACAAAGACAGTCAATACCAGGAGTCCTTTTGGAAATGCAAATGAAAACCACAAGGAAACACCACTATATTCCTACTAGAGTGGCTGTAATATAAACAACTGTCCATGTCAAATGCGGGCAAGGGCACAGGAAAACTAGAAGCCTCACGCAGTGCTGGTAAAACAAAAACAAAAACAAAAACAAAAAAAAAAACAGCTGACTAACTTCAGAAAAAGTTAAACATATTGTTAGAATCAGCAATTCCTTGTTATCTACTCAAGAGAAATAAAAACATACGTTCATGTAAATACTTGCACATAAATGTTCATAGCAGCACTATCTGTAAGAGCTGAAGACTGGAAGCATCTAAATGCACGTTATCCAATGAGTGGACAAAGAAGATGTGGCATATCAATTCACTGACTGCTCTTCAGCAATAACAATTAATGAATGACTGAAACATCTGCAATATGACTTATGTATAAAATTTTGCTAATCAAAAGAATCCAGGCACAAAAAACTACAAATCAAATCATTCAATTTCTATAAAAGTTCCCCCCAAAATCCTAGTTGAAACTCTAGAGACAGAAAGCCGCTTGGTGCTTGCCTGGGGATTCACTAGAAGCAAGTAGGGAAGAACTATGAGGGAAGAAGAAAATTTTCTAAAACTGCACCATTTTATAGTTTTTTTTCAATTTACTAAACTTCATTGACTAGCATACTCATAATGGGTGCATTTTGTGGCATGGAAATTATATTTCAATAAAGTCTTAAATAAAGTAAGTCAATTTAGTATTTCCTTTCTCACTGAGCCTCTTTCTTCTTACATCTTTCTTCCGCAATTAACATATCAACTATTTGGAACAGGGTGGACAGCATAGAGTCCACAGCAGCCTTACATTCACTGAAATGTATCCATGTTCCTTTAAGATCCCGCTCAGACACCGTCTGGCTTCTCATATGCTGAGTGCCCGCTGGCCTTCACTCACATGGTGGATGGGTGAAGGTCATCTTTTGGGAGCAGTCTTTTAATCTATAATTTTATTACAGATTTTCCCTGATGAACACAGCTCCATGAATCATATGTATGCAAATTCCTACTCTAGACTCTGCTTCTAGGGAACCCGACCTCCTAGCCTTGACACCCCGTGCATCATCCCCTATTTATAAACCCTATTCCACTTTTGGGTGGGGTGCATCTGTAACCTCCCTTCACACAGAGTTCCAGATTGGACATGCCTCTCTGCAAAGTCTGCTTTACTGTTTGGTGCCATTTGGTGTGGAATAATTGTCTATAATGTTTACTGTCTTCCCAAGCTTTACTCAAGGAATGTTTTCAAACAATCACTCACTCTGTCCGCAATGCCCAGAATGCCTTGAGTGAAAATGTGAGGAATGTTCCATTCTGATCTACTGTTGACCCTTGAATAACACAGGTGTGACACGCGCAGGTCCACTTACATGCACATTTTTTCCAATACATAGCTGTACTGTCTTCAGTCCATGGTTGGGAGTCACAGATGCAGAGGGTCGACTATGCATTGATCTGTGCCTTTTTATATAGGGGACTTAGGTATCCACATATCTGCAGGGGGGTCCTCAACTAATTATTCATGGATAAAAAGGGGAAACTAAATTTGGGGAAATCAAAGTTATACATGGATTTTCACCTGCCTAGGGTTTGTTGCCCTAATACTGTGTTGTGTAAGGGTCAACTGGATAGACAATCCTATCTCTAACCCTTAATTAACCTTGGAAATCTCCTCACTCTGGCCTGGAAAACCAAGTTTTCTCCCCCAATCTTTATTTTTCAAAGACAAGCATTTAACATCTTTGTTCTTTAGATTCGAATACCTGGATCCTATCTCTGTTGAGACAGTACTAAGCCTGAACTAAGCAGAAAAGAGAATGTCTGTAAACGTATATCAAAAAAAAACTTGATTAATATCAAAATATCATCCTGCTCTTTAAAAGTGTGTATAACATGCATACATACTGTATGTAATTTATAGATATATGGTTGCACTACGATTAGTACATTTGGTCTTATTCCAGCCTGTAGGAAGTCTAATAATTATAATTTAGTGATATAATGAGATAATTGCCATGATGTTTAGCAATCCTTTCAAAGGATACATTTACTGACTGTCCTTTTACTGAGTTTACAATATCCTGAGTGGTATGATATTTTTACTTCCTAACAGAATGAAGTTCAACATATTGTCATCATTATCCTCTTTCATTTAGTACTTCTAAAGCACCTTTGAGACGACTATGTAGAATAACATATTGAGATAAGATAATATAAAGAAAACTACAGCTTTGAAGGAAGGAAAAAACTAAAAACTTATTTAAAAAAAAAACAAAACCTTTTACTTTGACTCCTGGAAATGTCAGTTATAAATGAGGAGGGATTGTTTTAAAAATTAAATGTGATTAACATATATGGAAGCCCAATATAAAA
This sequence comes from Micronycteris hirsuta, assembly GCA_004026765.1. NCBI lineage: Eukaryota > Metazoa > Chordata > Mammalia > Chiroptera > Phyllostomidae > Micronycteris > Micronycteris hirsuta. The sequence continues at coordinate 2,696 of PVJI01002247.1, read as the reverse complement.
CATCACACACTTTCAACATATTAATGCAGTGGGATGACTTTATAAGGATTCATTGAGCTCCTCAATGGAAGAAACAAGGGCCAAATTTTGAGACTGAAAGACAGTGTATAAATCATAATGATATCTGTTATAAATGACAACTGAATACGTAATTGTGAGAGAAACAGCAATATAATAGGTCTCATGTCAAAAAAAAAAAGGTATACATTGTTGCTGATCAAAGTTCTAGGAGTAAAGACAATCCAGAGAGCAAGCAGAAGAGACACTTGCCAGAGCATACTAGAGGTCACTCAATCTGAAAAACCACAGGGGTGCTATGCTTCTCACACACATCCTCAAACAGGATGTTTATAACAATTATGAGATCATCCACTTATAGACAATTCTGAAAGCCTTATTTTAGCAAAGGTAGAAAAGGGGAGAAATTACCTCCACACCTTACAATCAGTTTCAGAAGCTTGGGCACCCTGCCCGCAGATACCAGCCCTCACACTTCACTACACTTTGGCTGGACTTGCGACTTCCACCACCTGCATTTCTTTGCCTGAGGGCTTTTGTAAGCCAACAAAGCCTCTGCAGCATTCTGAGTATGCTTAAATATGAACTTCCCCTGAGAGTAGCCTTTAACAAATTAATGAAAGGAATTGGTGCATAAATATCCCAGCAACCTTATCTCTTGGGTAGAATAACTCTGAGGTATATATTCTGCACTAACTTTCTGGTATTTTCCAGTAGGATTAAGCTCTAGTGGCCCACAGTGGTAGATGTCTTGATAATAAGTACTTCATTTGTTGCTTTTTCTCATCTTATTTCCCAAGTCTTCTACTACTGTTTTCTTCCCTAAATAAAAAACTTGCACATGAATCTGTCTCTCAAGATCTGTTTCTGACGCCAACCAAATCAAGACACTACCTATCCCTTCCACCAAAACAAGACCTAATGGGCCCTGGCTGGTGTAGCTCAGTGGATTGAGCATGGACTGGGAACCAAAGGGTCCTGGTTCGATTCCCAGTCAGGGCACATGCCTGGGTTGCAGGCCAGGTCCCCGTGAGGGCCATATGAGAGGCAACCATACATTGCTGTTTCTCTCCCTCTCTTTCTCCCTCCCTTCCCTTCTCTCTAAATATAAATAAAAATAAAATCTTAAAAAAAAAAAACAAGAACTAATGGATAAGTCATAAATAGGGAAAGTCTTATAAAAATTAATCTTTGAACTTAACTCAACCATTGAGCACCTGTTGTTTCAAGAACTATGTAAGCAATTCCACTGCTGGGATTATACCCTAAGAGCCCTGAAACACCAATCAAAAAGAACCTATGCACCCCAATGTTCATAGCAGCACAATTTACAATAGTCAAGTGCTGGAAGCAACCTAAGTGTCCATCAGCAAATGAGTGGATCAAGAAACTATGGTATGTTTACACAATGGAATTCTACACAGCAGAGAGAAAGAAGGAGCTTATGCCCTTTGTGAAAGCATGGATGCAACTGGAGAGCATTATGCTAAGTGACATAAGCCAGGCGGTGAGGGACAAATACCACATGATCTCACCTTTAACTGGAATATAATCAACAAAAGCAAAAAGTAAGCAAAATATAACTAGAGACATTGAAATTAAGAACAATCTAACCATAGCCAGAGGGGAGGGGGAGGGGATCGTGGGGAGAAGGGTTTTCAGGAACTACTATAAAGGACACATGGCCAAAACCAAGGGGGAGGGTGGAAACAAGGGAGGGAGGTGGTTTTGGATGGGGTGGAGGGAAGGGAAGGGGCGAAAAAGCAGACAACTGTAATTGAAGAACAATAAAGTAATTAAAAAACCTATGCAAGGATGCATAAACCCTGACCTAAAGGCTCATTTCCAAAGCAGAAAATTATTGACTTTTTTAAGTACAGTAATCACTATATCCAGAAAATGGATAATAAGCCCAAAAAGGGCTCATCTAAACCCTAGCACTGTAGAGCTGTGCAATAATGGAAGACTTACTTGATCTAGTTCTTCCAGTCCTAAGTAGAAAGGGGGACATCAGTGAAAGGAAACACAATGCTCAAAACAGCGAGGTACAGTCTCCACCATTGTAAGGGTTTCGGAAAGACCTCAAAGCAGCTGGATTACATCGTGGTTAACAGTATGACCACGGACACCAGAATGTCTGGGTTCAAATTCTAGCTTTTCTACTTATTGTCTAAGTGATGCTGGCAAATCAATTAATTCCTTTATGCCTCAATTCACTCATCTTTAAAATGTAAGTGTCTATATCTCACCATTTTGTAGTAAATTTAGAAGATTTAACATAGGTAAAGTGTTTACAACCATAGCTGAAATATAGAAAACTGGTGAACAAATGATAATTGTGATCTATTACTGATCTATTACCATGGCTAGTTAACTCACAGAGAAGGCAATAGGAGCTAAGCTTGAGAAGCAGACTGAAAAATCATGCAGAGCCTTACATTCCATGCTAAGTAAATTTTTCTTCATGTTTGAGGTCAAAGGTCAGCAAATTATATATGACCCACTGGCCAAATCCAGTCTACCACCTGTTTCTGTGAATACATATTTATTGGAATACTTCTATACTCAATTCGTATATTATCCAAGAGCATTTTTATGCTACATGGTATAGTTGAGTTGTTGTGACATACCATGTAGTCCACAAAGTTAAAAACTATTTACTATTAGGCATTTAACAG